>OMLF01012639.1:0-32588 GCA_900302615.1 Holocentrus rufus | reverse complement strand
CAAAGCAGAAAGCTTTGGGGTGCATGTCAGCTAAGTGGCATGCAGCCAATATACCTTTAGATATCAAAATAATAATTATTTTGCTGTATTTTAGTAAAATAGTGCATATTTCTCGGCGCTTTCTGCCCGCGGCACGCGTCAAAAATAGGCTCCACGCCGAACTTCTAGGTGAAGCGTCGCTGCTGCGTGGCGTGAGACGCGCGTCTCAGGCGCGTCTCACTCAGCCTGTGTGGCTGCTCTAATCTGTTAACATGGGCGCCGAAATGAAAATCGACAGGTAACGCAGCCGCCACGCAGCCGCGACGCATCCGGTGTGGACCAGGCCTATTTTTTTTTTTGTTTTTTTTTGTATTTATTTATTTATTTATTTGTAGCGATTTTTAGCTTTTGCCTGGTTTTAGTAATTCTTATTTTCCCTCTCCCAGGTGCTTCCTCAGCTGGTGTGAAGGTGGCATCTGCCAGGCTTCCTTCACCTAAGACTTTGGTGGGGTCCCCCACTCAGATCCTGGCCCAGTTCCCCAAACAGCAGTCGCCCAAACAGCTTCAGCAGGGCTCGCCCATGGGGGCTTCCAGTGTCAGCCAGACCCAGAGCTCCACCACCCCGCCCGGCGCCAAGCCCACCATTCAGATCAAACAGGAGTCAGGTGAGCACGAGCAATGCAGCTTTCAAACAGGATTCATAGAATCAAGACTGCACACTGATTTATTTGTATTTTTATGAAGAAGAAAAGTAATATTAAATAGGTACAATTTAATGTAGTTTTTATAACTACATGAACACAAAAGTGTTAAGTGCTTAATGTGTTAGTTCTTCAGTAGGTTCAGACTCTAGCTTGTTTCTGTAATAAAGTGAATTAGATTAAGCTTTAACAGGCTTGTGTTTTTTGTTTACTATTCATCAGAATCAATTTTTAATTGTATGTGGATTGTGAGCGTGTGTATCATTCATTTAAACACATTGGGTTTTGCTATGTTTCTGGCCATACAAGAGTTAACAGATTATTTTATCCTTTGACTCATAATCTGAGTAGGGGCACACACTGCTTTAATAATACTCAAAAGAGGAAAGTCTTTATGGAAGTTTATTTAAAAGAGTACTATCTGACAATATGCATATATTGGCTGGTGTACAAGGTGGAGACTTGACCACTTGGAAATCAATGCACAAAAACATTTAAGGATCTTGCAGATTACCGCAAGATCCTCATTTATTCATTTGTTTATTACATATTCATTTTTTTCTTTCTCCTGGAAACAGCTGTTTGTGCACTGCACTGTTTTTTTTTGTTGATGAAGTTTGAGTTCCTGTAGGTGGTGCTCTTTTCTTTGTCTTATCAGCCAAGGTGTCTATCACTGCTCATTTTAATTACTCAGTTTCTTCTTCTTTTGTTTGTTCCAAACAAACTGGAAACGTAAAACACATCACCTCCCGTGAAGCCGAGGATTATTCCCAGGAAAGACCTACCAGATGTTTAGAACAGTTTTCATGACCTGGCTGTAGGTTGAATCACTCTGGTCTTATATCAGTCAGATAGGAGTGGCAAAATGGAGCGTTCACTTGTAGTTAATGTTACAGATTAAATGAAGTAATTGCTGTCACTGAATGTGACTATGTTACACTGTATGTTTTATTCGTTCTCTTGAAGTCCTGTTGAACGATTTTGTAGGAGTGAAGATAATCACCCAGCAGGTGCAGCCCAGTAAGATCCTGCCCAAGCCTTCCTCAGTGTCCTTGTCCAGCAGCAGTTCCTCCCCAATCATGGTCGTCAGCAGCAATGGGGCCATCATGACCACAAAACTGGTCACTCAGCCAACAGGTGGGTCCCAGTCTTCCCAGGTTACTGAATCAGCCTGCCTCCAAATCCAGTGAATGAAGTCTCTTCCATTGAGAGATTTCCTAATTGTCTGTTCCTGACAGTCACAGTGTTTGAGCTATGTATCAAAAATGGGAAAATGGAATTAGCACTGTCATTGTGCGTTGTCCCTCACTTCTTAATTGAATGATGTAGATTGCACTTTTTCTGCTTCGGTGAGAAGTGGATATCACCTCAATGGACCATTAGCTCAGCTCCCTAGAGGCTGGTACATTGAGGAACAGCATAAGCACCAGCGCCAGCTTCTGTTCCCTCTAGTGTTTCCTGTTGTTTCCTGCATTTGAAACATCCTCATGTTCTTAGGCTTAGAAAGATGGATGCTGTTGACTAATTCATTCCTGGTGGAAACAGTTACAAGTACCAGTGTTGCTGTGGGTGCTTTTCCCCATGTTTCGTGTAGCAGATGGACCTTAAATCAACCCCTTATTCATTTCCATGAACCCCAAGTGTATTTTCACCAGTGGACTGGATGAATTTTAAACTGCATGCTCCTCTCCTCCTTTCTGCCAGTAGTTCCCAAATGCATCTAAAACATTCATTCATTGGTTCCTTTTCAGGTTCATGGAGGGCTATACCAGTGTACAATTTGTATAATGAGATATAATTACAAATTCAAATTGTCATGTGTACAAGTTGTCTGCATTGACAATCCAGTTTTTTTGTTTATTCAGTGTGAATTAGAAGATACTCATATGTCAGTGTTGTCATTTCCAGCTAAGTAGGAACCAATATGTTGTCAGTCTTGATTATTGCTAACTCCACTTCTGTTGTTAACAAACCTGTGATGCCACTTTATATTATTTGATGTGTATTTGACAATACACAAAAACACAAAATGAAGGTTCTTTAGATGGTCAATAATCTGAAATATTGAACAGCTGTCTCTGCCAGCCAATTACGGAAAACCTGGAAAAGTCTTGGAAAATGAAAATAGTTTTTCCTGGAAATATATAGAAAGTGGTACATGTCTGAAATGTTTTGGGAATGGCATTGAAATCTTTGTTTCTGAAATCTGAAGTAGATAACATCATATTTAAAGCTATAGCTAGAAAGTGTACTATCATTATGTATGGCTCAAGAAGTGACACCACAACACATTTTGCATAAAGGTACCCAGGCCACCTATACCAGACCCACTGTTAGCCCCAGCATCGGTGCCCGAATATCAGCGTCCACTGGCGGGGCCACTTACGTCAAAACCACCAGTGGCAGCATCATCACAGTGGTGCCCAAGTCTCTCGCCACACTGGGTGGAAAGATCATCAGCAGCAACATTGTGTCTGGTGAGTTAAACACATCCTGGAGCATACATATCGGAACTAATTTATGAAGTTATACAATTTTTAGCTAACATGCAGAAGGAATCGGTTCCCTCTCTGCGAGCCACTTCTCAAGAAAACACTTCATTGTTAAAAGTGATGCACAACCTAATGTGATCAGCAGCCACAAATGTGTGATACAAGGCTTTAGCTGTACTTGACAGTATGTTTTTTTTTCATCTTTCACTGTTGTCTTAATTCTGCAACAGGCACTACAACTAAGATCACCACCATACCCATGACCTCCAAGCCAAATGTCATCGTGGTTCAGAAAACCACAGGGAAAGGAGCCACCATCCAAGGGCTGCCTGGCAAGAATGTGGTCACCACGCTATTAAACGCTGGGGTCAGTTGAACACCATGATGTGATAGAGCTTTTTGATGGATTCACAATCATTCGCTGATGGAGTTTCCTTCCATTCAACTACAATGTTTGGTCTTTGAAAAATGGTAAAAAAAAAGTACAAGTCAGTTGAGAATGGTTTCTGTCACACTGTAGTGAAGTTTGAGTTTCTGTACGCGGCACCCCTGTCTTTGTTCAGATATGTTGCCTATTGCTGCTCCACTTTTTATTCTATGTTTTCCCAAAAGAAAACTGATGTTGCTGCAAGCAGAAAATGCATCACTTCATGTGTAATGTTGGATTTTTCTCAGGAAAGACCAAACAGGAACTATAGATGTTTTTAGAAACCAACTATAGGTTAAATCACTATTGTGTCTCATCAAACAAATGAAGACAGTAGCCAAATGACATATGAAATGTCTATATGAAAATGTCCAGCATGTCACCATAATGCTTGTTGCTCCAGCAGTGGCAGAGACGGGAGAAGTTGCTTCTCCGCTGGCACTGCCAACAAACGCTGACATGGCCCTGATATTCACTTGTAAAATAAATCAAGTCTAAAACTTCCCAGAGAAAATCTGCCCAGGAACAGAGGACACATGCTCCTCTCACGATGAATAGAACAAAAAAGAAAACAAAAACCTATTTTTCAGCCAGGCTGAACCCAAAGCATTTTTTTATACAAGGTTTTTATGAAAATCTTAAAATGTTCTCTGATTTCATATATCATTACACATATCATATGTGGCAGGATGTACTACAATTGCATGGTTTCCTTTACAGATGCTGTTTTCTTTAAGTTGGATGATATTTTGCACACTGTCTAAACCACTTTATACTTTTGTGCACCCAGGGTGAGAAGAGCCTTCAGGCTGTACAGGGAACCAAGCCAGCCATCATCACAGCCTCCAGACCCATTACCAAGATGATCGTCACGCAGCCCAAAGGCCTGAGCTCGGGCTCCCAGTCCACCACCACCAAGATCATACCCACCAAGATAGTGTACGGTCAGCAAGGCAAGACGCAGGTATGTTACTTCACCTCTAGCGGTTGTATCTTATGTCTGTCTGTCTTTTATTTCTGTTGTTTCTGTTGTTCTTTCCTTCATTCACTGCCTTTGTTTTATATAGAAATTTCTTGCTGACTTAAGGTAAAAGCAACACTGCCAGGTTTTCCTTAAAAATGTGAAAAATTCTTTAAATAAATACTCTGTTTAAAGCAGTTTGGAGGTTTAGAGAGACACTTGCCTGTATGTGTTTTTGAGCTCATATTTGGACTTATATTGAGCTCAAGAACATATACAGGCAAGTGTTTCATTCAAATTCCATATTGGTTTAAGGCCCTCAGCACTTTTGACTGTCTTCAAATTGTCATTAGAGGTGTCATTTTTTTCACCTTGCAGCAACACTTTTTTTGCACTGCTTTTCCACTCTTATAGAAATGAATAGAGAACAGAGTTAATCGTGCAATATGCATCTTATCTGCTTTATTAAACACAGCTGAACTTCATGTCCTTTAACAGCTAATTTCCTGTTCTTTTTCTATACTACCCATTTATACTTTTATACTTACTTATACCAAGAACTTTGAGTAACTTTGTTCAGTCAGAAGTAGGCTAGGTTTTTTCCAGCTTTGATTCTGTTTATTCAGTTTTTGAATTCTTCTTAAATCCAAATCCAGGTAGCTGTAAAAGCTCTTAAAAAGCCTTAAGTTTAGCTTTCCAAAGCCCTCATGCAGAGTTTTAAAAGACCATCTCCTGTAAAATATTGATCCCACTGGTTCGCGGATTCCTAAAATATTTGTATTCCGGGTCTGGTCTGCATTAACTGCTGCAGGTCAGTTAGTTTCAGACTTATGATATTACACATTCCACATACTCACAGTGGCAGCGTCCCCTGTTCCATCTTGGGCCAAATGAAGAAATGACTTCCCTGCGGAGCATTTCACGTTAAAGTGCTTCACTTTCTTCAAGCCACTGCAGCTGATGTATTGTAGTACTGACAGTCACAAATATGTGAAGTGGGTTTCAGTGGCAAATACATCTGTCTGGACACAGACTGGATAATTCCCAGGGCCTTTTACATCCAGATTGACATTTTAACATGGATTTGTTTCAAGTGTAGGTAGGGAAGTTACAGGTGTTTCTCAGTAATGTTTTTTTTAACCTCTGCTTCATGAGACTTAACAGGAAATCGTGCATTCTGCCGAAATTCAAATATGTCAGATGAATTCTGACTCATACCGAGAATACTACATGTGGGATTTGAAACCACATCTAGTGATTTAAACAGAAACACCCACTGCAGAGCCAACCATGTGGGCACAGTGCAGTGTAGGGATTAGATGTCATACATAGGTAATACCTCATGGTGGCAGGGTTGCTTAGACGTTCCAAAATCTCTCTTGTCATATTTCTTTTCTTCCCCTGGTAATGTCTAGTCACAAGAGAAAATCATGTTGTACCAGTAGGCATTAATAAACTTCTAATGTCATAACAAATTTAACAGATTTTGGAACAGTTCTTCCCCTTTGTCCCTCCCATCAAACACAACTGATATCCCATTGATTTACACTTTTGAATGAATGCAGTTTCTTCGTGATTTTAAGCTGATAATCCTCAAGTTCCTCATGCTTTTGTCTTCATCTTTGGTTCTGAGTGCTCAGTGCTGTGGTGATTTTCACTGCATTTCCCAGAGATCACCTGTCAGTCCAATAGTGTCTTTTTCCTTGGATTTTCTGTTGATAGAGTTTGAGTTTCTGTAGGTGGCACTCTTTTCTTTGACTGTTCAGCCATGGAGGTTATCACTTCTCGTGCTAACTGCCCCAATCTTGTTCTGTTTATTCCAAACAAACTGGAAATGTAAAACGCACCACTTCCTGTGCAGCAAAGGATCTTCCTGGGAAAATCCTACCAGATAATAAATGTCAAGAACAAGAAATGTAAAAACTTTCATGCATCACTATTATTATAATCAAACAAAGATAATACGTAGCAAAATGGATATTAATTTATGTAAAAATAGTGACATGTCACCATGTTGCCTGCTGTCCCAAAGGTGGAATCAGGTGTGCAGTTGCTAAAACGTTTCCTTCAAGCCTTTTTCTCTGAGGATAGTTTAGTATTTCTTCAGGAAGATTGCTTGTGATGTGCCCTGCCAAAAGCGTTACATGAGACTAATATAATAAATCTGGTATGACAGGTTACAGATGATGATAGATCCAGTTCCAGTGCATAATAAATAAAAAGTCCCTTTTTGAGGGCAATATATCATCAATTAACATTTCATCAATCAGTGTCAAGCACATAAGCTGTCCCAGTTTCCTCTTCTTCTTTCGCTTTTCTCTTGTGTTCCCTTTTTCAGCTCATCTCCTCCAACCCACTTCCTGGTTGAAGTAACACTGAAGGATGGAGATAAATGGCAGCTATAAAAAGTTCTGGGACTTGCCCATAAACACATTGACAATAGAATCGCTTCCTAATGCTAAAGTCAGAACAAACCCCTTGTTCTAAAACATTTTTATACTGCGATGACACTTCTGTTTTTCATGTTCATTCAAAGACAGGATTCAGTAACGTACTATTTCAAACTTTCTTCAAATGTTCATTATGGGCAGGGTTTGCTGCTAATTTCCACACAGCTCCCACATTCCTCTTCTTGTTTTCAGAAAGAAGGTCACGTCCTTTCCATGAATGCACCACGGTGCACAATCTATACTGCACATTTGTCACTCATTTCAAAACTGACTTTGTCAAAGATTTTGGCTTTTTGTTATGAATGTATAGTAGCAACAATGCAGTACTTACAGTCTGAGGTTCATTCTTTTCCTTTAAGAAAATAAAAATGCATTTCTTCAGGGCTGTGATTACCGTGACAGAGTCAAATCACCACTGCTTTATTCTCAGAAATAACCCCAGCTGACAGCCAGTGAAAATCAACATAAGTCACATTTTAGAGCAAGAAAATGCACAACCATGGCAGTCTTAGCCCATTGTATCACGCTAACTCCACTAGTGAGTTTGAGGAATAACCCCTTTGGTTTCCTTACAGGTTCTCATCAAGCCCAAGCCAGTCTTCCAGACGGCGGTGGTGAGCGAGCAGACCAGACAGCTAGTTACTGAGACTCTGCAGCAGGTGTCCCGGTCATCAGACATGGGCCAGGGCCAGAGCTCCAGCCAGGATGGGTCAGTGAAGGAAGACTCAGGCGGCTTCACAGAGACCAACACCTTGCCTGGCGAGGCTTCCCACAGCGCTGCACAAGGTATACTTTCATTTTCCATGGCATGGAGTAAGAACTGACAAACAGTTTAGCTGCTTGACTGTTTTGAGTGCTATTTTTTTTGCCTGATGAGTATGTGAAGGGCGTCATAACTCAGACGCTCTAACCAGAACCTCACTAGGCTCTCTAACAACTAAGCCACCCTGCTGCCCCAAAAACAAATCCCAGAGATTTGCATTGCAAATCCCTGGGACTGGAAGGTGCACTGAAATTCACGCTGTCCCACATGTTCCCTGTCATTTCTCAGACCCTCAGCCTGTAGTGCACATTGTGTCCTCTAGAGAGCAGGAGTGGGCTGAGCAGGAAGTAGCTGTGGAGTCCAACCCCACTATTATTTACCAGGATGTGTCTGGTGGGGAATCCCAGTCGGCGACTTCCACCATCAAAGCCCTGCTGGAGCTGCAGCAGACAACAGGTGAAAACAGCTGCTATGTGACATTTACAGATGACGTCATGCAGAGGGCTACAAATACAAAACATTATCAAAAATAGCCCCAAAAAAATACCGCAGTGACGTTTTATTGTCATGGTTTATATGACTATTTTCTGAAAGTTTGTTTTCAGAGCTAAAACCACACTTTATTAAATCTAGAACATTTTCAGCCAGTAAGAGCACGGTACCTTCCCAGAGTCATAGCTGTAACAAGTGGACACCTGAAGCTATTCCAGTGAATACCAACTATACAACCTTTAAATAGTGACATACCCACAGCTGAACTGTTACCATCATGATTCTGCATTTACTCATGTTCTTTCAGCAATTTATGTTCAAGTGGATCCCCCATGTTTTTGATGTTTCTCACATAGAATTCAATGATGCACTTACTTACACCTATTGCACCAGTCAAACAGTATGACATTGATTTTTGTGACATTAGCATTTGCCTTCCTAACAGTGAAGGATAAGGGAGAGTCAAAACCCAGACAGCACACCATCGATCTGAGCCAGATGGCAGTGCCCATCCAGCTGGCTCAGGAGAAGAAGCAGAGTCCAGAGTCTCCCAGGCCCTCGACATCAGAGGCTGAATCCAGGGCCGAGTTCATCCCAGCAGGTACGCCTCTACTGTCTGAAATGTATATCATGCTCACTACGAGAGTCAAGGTCACCTCAGAGCTCTTCAAGGCTGCACACCTCGTTTTTTGATCAGTGAACTCAAACTTTCAACAGCCCAAAGAAAAATTTACTTCCCAGTTGGGGATAGGATTGGACATTATTTGGAAGTTTCTGTTGTAGATACCTCAAATACTTATCCTTATGCTTTTCGTAATGCCAACTATTTACTTCTGTAAGAAAACTTCTGGAAAATGTTAACAGGAATCATCATCTCTTTGTTAAAGATGGTTAATATGGTAATGATTAAAAAACATCTATGTGTAAGCTACAGTGTAATTAAAAACGACAGCACTTGTCACATGTGTATAGTTTTGCCCTAGATGTGATATGATAAATGCCTGATGGGGGTTTTCTGAACAGGTAAAGCCGGTAGAGTGGGTTTGTCTACCGACGATGACAATGTGGTCATGTCCTCCAGTCAGCAGCTGGGGAAGCCTTACAAAACCACCAGCCAGATGACGATGGTTGCCAAGCCTGTTCCTACCTCTTCTGCAACCCCAGTTTCACACCTCAGCCAGATGGTGAGGTCACAGAAAACGCATGACGCCTTGTCTGATTATGAATTATTTTTATGTAGGTCATAGCTCTGCTGTTGCTGCTGTTTATCAATCCCCACAGGGATTGATAAAGTATCATATAATCGAATGTATTTGATGGTATCCTTCATCACGAATGTGTTTTCAGCCCTCTGACAGCCATGGAAAAACTGAGACAGTCCTGGAGGCGGGGGAGCTGGAGGGCGATACCTTGGACCCCCAGACAGGCTTGTTTTACCGCTCTAGCCAATTGGCCACGGAGCCGCCGAAGCAAACAACAACCCACTCTTCCGGTCTTCAGCTGCTGCCGTCGAGCCAGGCGGAGGCCGAGCAAAGCCGGCATGGATCCAGCTCCGCCCAGCCGCCCCCACCGCTGCCGCAACTGCAGAGCAAACCTCAGATCAGTCAGCCGTCCTCATCCTCTGCTGCCTTCTCCTCTACCCCCTCTTTGACTAAAAAACTCCCCAAACTACGAGAGCAGTGTCAGCCCAAGCCACAGGCCATAACCCAGAGTCCCAAAGACCGGCCCCTGTCAACATCTGGCCAAGGAGGGGCAAAGGTTGCCACCCCAGGTACCCCAACCAAGCCCCTGTTGACACCCCAGCTCCCTAAGCTCCAGCAGGCACCCACATCTCACCACAGGCCCATCCACACTCCAATGTCCCAGCCACCGCCACTCCAGGCCCACCACCCCGTCAGCACAGAAAAGCCTGCTTCCAGCCAGGTGGGTTTCTGTTAGAACTGAAAAGTACCTGTTCCATCTTATTTTTCCATTTAGGACCTTCACACTTTTATAATAAATATTCACAGCTCAAGTAATAGAGGAGAACTTAACAAGTTTCTTCTGAATCATTGTTTTCCCCACTCAAATCTCCTGAACCCAGCAGCCAATCATCACGCAGAGCCCCACCGTCACCAAGATCACCTTCGGCAGCAGCCACCACTCATCGCCAGTCTTCAGCAGTGGCGAAGCCACTGCCAAACTGCTGCCGGAGTCCAGCTCCGGGCCATTGGGCAGCAAATCCTCAGTCTCCGACATCCTTAAGATCTCCATGATGGAGGCGGAGATCGACCCGAGCACCGAGCCCATGGTGGTGGATTCGTCCAGCGACTGCAGCCCCCTGGGGAAAGCCCTGGATGTCGGGGTTCAGGCCGTCTCAGGCACGTTGGATTCAGGCCAGTTCATCAGCAGCTCGGGGGCTTCCATGCATCACTCCCATCCCAAGCCCCAGTTCAGCCGCATGCAAGGCCTCACAGCGCAAAGGAACAAAGAACACCTGGATGTGATTGAGGTGAGCTATTAACTTCAAATTCAGCAGAAGTAAATTACCGAGCTCTAGGGATAAACCGATATACCACTCTGGAGATATATCAGTCTCATATATTGGCATTTTTATTCCAAACAAGGATCTCAGCCAGTCATTATCATGTCTATCTGATTTGATGAATGATCCAAATTTTAATCAGAGCTACACTGATAGTATCTCTAGCATCAGAATTGGTGGTGGTCTATTGGTGGTTGTTTGATTTGCACCAAATGGATTTTAATAAATGAGATTACAGTCCCAGGAGCAGCCTGGAAAACCAGATTTTTTGCTCAGTACATATGGTTTGGCTCGGACCTTCTGTGTTTAAAGGTGACAAAATTGTGAGGGGAAAAATTTACCTGCAGAATCTTTATGCACTCTTCATATTCCTATTAGAGGATGCAGCATCTAGATGTACCCCAGATCTGGGTAATACATAGTCCAACATGTTCCCCTGTCTGCAGGTGATTCCTCAGTACTCCATCTTGCCGGACTCCAGCCAGTCCAACGTGGTGGTGGAGCCCAGCGGCTTCTTGGAGATCACCAACTACACCAGCCAGCAGCTGGAGGAGGACAGCCCCATGGAGCAGGAAGTGGACAGCAGCAATGACGAAGCCGCAGTGGCCAGTCCCACAGAGGACGCCGCTGACCAGCCCTAGTCACCTTCCTCGGACCTACGGTGTAAGACCCAGTGGATGACAACCCAGTGGAACGGTGATCCACACGTGTTGGGCTTCCTCTTGATTATTCTTTTGTGTTTCATGATGAAGAAACAGACCTTTATGATCCCTCCGTGGCCTCAGACTCACTGGACAAAGATGCTGACTGTCTTTCATCATAAGAACAAAAATCCTTTCTTTTTTTGGAAAATAATGCAGACAGTTTGTACAAAATAATCCTTTTTTTCCCCCCATACAAATTTTGACATGTGCTTTTTATTGCCACTGAGGAGTGTTGGATGTAAAATATGGGAGTGAGGTGAAAGGCTTTGTTTCAGCCCAGTCCCAGACAGTTGGAAAGCGGCCTTTCAAAACAAGCTTAATTGTTCAAATATGTTAACAACGTTGCTTGTAAGAGTTTACAAGACAGCTATACTCTCATGAAACAGATGATTGGAAATCAGCTGAACGCAGTACTGATGTTGAAGCTGCATATACTTGGCGTTGTGCCCCCCACTTGTATATCCTCTCAACGATCGTCAACCAATTTTGACTTCTGCATACGCTGTTTTGACCGGAATGTTTCAAATAAATTTCCCCAAGTAATTATTTCGGTCATATATTTTTTGCATAGAGTGACTCATTGCAGATGGATGTGTGCTTTTGATACAGTCAGATGTAGTTCTTCTTTTGACTGAGCTGCACCTGTGTAACAAGAATATCCACACACTTTGGGGAGTTAAAATTTGTTCAGAAATATAGTTTTCAAAAGGGAAGCGAAGGTGGAGCAAATCAAATTGCTATGTAGATTATAAAGCTGAACCAGCAGAGGGTCCAAGAATAAAGAAATGTGTTAGAGTTCATTTTAACTGATATGATGTAAAAAGAAAATGTGTTCAGCATTGTACTTTTTTGCAAGATATATTCTGGAGTTCAAAATGTTGATGTGATAATTTCACAGAGCCTGCATTTGTTTGCGCATAGTTTATTCAAACTATGCATTTCTTTTATACCTTTTCAAACTAGAGGACTAGTTGAGAAAACAAATTTCATTTAATCTGCACAATAAACCAGCTAGTAGAACACTTAAAATTGTAATTCTTTTCTTTTCTTTTCAACAATTGAAGCTTTTGAACATAGAGGGAAAATGAAACATGAACATGCCATTAGCAGAGGATATGAGCATGTGTTTGTGGTTTTTGTCAGTTGGTCTGTACTTGGCGGCCAAACCAAATGGATTCTCCCTCAGTGCACAAACTGCATTCAAGTCATATGGGAATAGCCATCACAGTGACTTGGTGGTCAAAGCCACTGACCTGATTGTGTTTATATGTCTAAATTCAGCTGAAGCCGTCAAGACACCAGGACTGAGGTTTTCTATAGACTGCTTGCTCCTGATCAGCTTTTTCACTCAACGCACATCCTCTTAGTAATGATACTGATCTGAGTTCATGTTTTACGGCAAATCGAAGATTGTAATGGCAACCACAAACTAAAATTGTTGTGAAATTTTAGATAGGCGGACAAATTTAGAACTCTTTACAGCTTTTCTAAGAAAGCATTGTGACCCTTCCTATTTCTTATTTTCGGTATCCACTGATTTTGAGGTTTCTGAATCAGCCAGTGGCTTTTTCCAAGGTAGATGGGGCAAGTTGAATGGGTTTTCACAGTGCCAGTGATATGAAATAAACCTTATTTTACTGTGCTCTCATCTTGTATGAATGTTTTCTACCATGTTAGAATAGTGTCAGTTGTTGGGTTTGAGTCCCGCTAAAGACAGAATCATAATCCGAAGCAATCTGAAGGCAATATTGGACCACAAACCTATATAGCCATTTTTATATTAACATGACAGTGATAAACCAGGTTTGTAAAACATAACTGTATCTCACACCACTATCCATGGTATGTTTCTAGGCAACAATCTGCCACTCTGAGCTTACCTAGTCTGTCAGTTGTTTTTTATTTTATTCTCTTTTCTCTTCACAGTTAATTTTATTATAAGGACAATGAGCTAGGTATTCAGTTTTGTCCATGTATGCATCATTTGGTTTGGGACTTATCCATGCTAGCTTGTGTCTTGTGTCTGCTATAAAGTAAGAAGTAAAGCAACCGGAAATCCAGAGGCATCAGTGAAAATGGGAAAGTTGCATAAGGTCAGTAGAGACATCAAAGCACAAAACTTAAAAATAAATAAATAAATGTTTGTAGCTTGAATCACTCAGAAGCAAATTTTAGCACATACTGTATGTGGACAGGACTTTGTGAATATAGGACAAGCGGTGTGCGAGATATCACTCTTGGAAATGTTCAACTTAAACAGATTCCCTGCGTCCCCTGCCACTGGCCAACTGGGATTATATTACAAATAGTCTGGCTTGACAGATAGGAGGAATTAATCATGAGCTCTTACCATTAAGATTCCCTCTGATTTTGATGGCACTTCATGATGGACTGGCAGTGAGTACCTTCACAGTGTCATCTGCAAACATGTTTCTACTGACTCTAATAATCCATACTGATGTGCATGAAACATGTGCATGTGCATGTGCATAAAACAATTAAACAAATTGGGACTCGCTTGATCCAGGTGGCTTCATTCACCCCAAGCTGGCTAAGTTTCACTCAAGTACAGGAATCCATGCTGCAGGGAAAAATATTTCTAAAGAACCACTAAGTCAAAGAATGCTGGCATCTCAGACCCATCCTTCCCCAGAGAGGCTGCCACAAGAGAACTGTGGTTTTAAAAAAAATTGTACCACCACCTCAGTTCATGGTCTGGATGGAACAAATTGCTGTGTTTGAGGTTAAACCAGAAAGCTGTGAAGTGTGTAGACCACTGTGTGAATCCTCTGTAATCAGTTTGATGCTTACAGCAGTGTGACTGTTTTTAGGCCAGGATGAGGTCAGGATGAAATGCCATATCTAGGCAATAACAAAAGCCTTTCTCCAAAAATACCAGCTGTCCATAAATTTTAAACTCTAAAACCAAAGGCAGGAATTAAGATTTATAGCGGTTTGCCCACAGCAACTGGCCAGATATGGTAGTGTCCATATTACTGTTCAGCTGAGTTATTTCCAGTGCCTACTGTAGAAATGCATCTGTGTTGAGTTTTGTTAGAATGTAATAAATGAACCAGACTATAGAAATGGTACATGTGGAGCACATGCAGGTCAGCTGTTAAGGTCAAACAGTCTTTCTCTTGCTGTTCTTGTTCCTGAATTGGTAAAAACTTCCTTCTTAGAATTACTATTCTGGGGATTTTGTGACCTCTGTGTAAGTTTGTGTCAATGGTATTGTGAGATTCATTAGCATTTAGACGGCTACTGTGCACCTGGGCACGGCAAGTTTTCTGACCTGAAATTTGAGAGGGTATACTCCAAATAGAGCTTCTGACACGTAGACCAAATTTTGTAGGGATGTTGCCAATCCAGCTTTGTCATAGGCAATGACTACATGCACTAACTGTAACCAAATTTTCCACGTGTATACTTGGCCTGAGAGCATATTCTCTAAATTCAGTCAGCCAAAGTCTGAAATTCCTGTTGGCTAGTATAACAATTGAGCCAAATTTCATGTTTATAAGACAAAGGCTCTCAGACTTCTAATCAGTTTTGCGATCAGCTATGCACATTTGTAAAACCATTAGTGCATGCTTCGTGGTGAAGCCCTATCCCACATTGGCATGTTCTTCCACATGTTGAAAGTGATCCAGTCGGCTCCTGGGGGCTGGGATGCAGGCTGCCGCACAGGATTGGCTGGATTTGACCCAAAGACATGTGGCTCTGTTTAGGAGCATGCTGACTTACCATCTCTCCACCCTGCACCCCCGCCAGGATAACAATGCCAAATTCCCACTAGTCAACACAGCTTTCCCAGTCTGCTGGCTCACCTGGCTGAAGACACTCTAAGGAACCATCTATATCCCTGTTTGTATCAGGACATGTCTCAGAAATTGTACATTTATGAGTATACATTTTTGGACTAGGTTTTCAAAATGTAAGCAAATGAGGCATATGGCCACAGAAATCCGGTGTAGACAATTGGTACGGTTCATAAACTGAAATGGTGCTTCATAAAAGGATTCATGAACTTTCATAGGTTGAGATACTTGAGTTATATGCAGGATGCAATCAAATCAGTAGCAGTAGTTGTATGATGGCCACTAAGTGGAAAGAGCAGGAATTTGGAGAGAAGCCAGAATGGGCACTACCATACTAAAGATAATACATATGCCATAGACTCACATGTTGGATGTACTGTGTATAGTGTGAGTAATATCCCATAGGATCATGTCCTAGATGTGGATCATTAACTATCATAAGGGGCCAAATGTCTGCATGATACTGGCCCTCAAAGACCTCTGGCACATGCTAGGTTGACTGATAGTTTGTATTTGTTTTTATTATCTGGCCAGTAGATTTACAAGTTTTAAATGAGTGAAAACTCATTAACTCACTATGGCTGATGTAGGATATCTAGATTTATTATTTGGAGCTGGTTCAGGTGAGTAACAGCCTATTAATCTGCTGCATAGTGATGACTCACTTTATTTAGTTCCTTTGGAAACATACAGTGGGTTTACATGCATTTTAAAAGTTTAAAAACTGAAATCATGCCAAGTTGATTTTTTTCAGTGTAGGACTAACAGACCTAGATTATGTGTTTGGGGATTGATTTACTACAGTGTACTATGTAGCTACTATGTAAACACTTAAATCAGCCTCAGTGTTGTGTGCATGTTCCCGGAAGTCAAATGCAAAGCCAAGTAAGTATCATGGCGAATGCTGAGGCTAAAAACTGTTCATTTTTGAACAGATGAGGAGACAGACTCCATGTTGAATACATCCTTAAATACATGAATAGACGAAAAACAAAGAATGGCCAACTTCAAAAAAAGTCACCAGAAACCCTGCTTCATCTGTTTTTGCTATGTACTTAACTATGTAACGCAAAGGTCAAATGGAAGAAAGTCTTGTTCAGATGCTGATGCAGGCTACTTCCATCAGTAAATTGTTTATTTGACTGAGTCATGTACTGGGACAGTGACATAGTCCAATTAAATTGAGCTGAAGGCTTTAGTCGGATTGCAACTGTCCATGTAAATCCATTGATTGCAGAGCCTGATAGTTTAAAACAGAATGACATTTCTTGTTAATATCTTGTGTACATTTTATAAATCTCAAACACAAAAATACCAGACTTGTAAACATTTAAATTACCACATGGGTGCTTCAAATTCTCTTTTTTTCCTTTTTGAGATAATGCAAGTGGCCTACTATCACTCAACATCATGTATGCTAAAGTGTTAGCATGGTGCATTGGAACCAGTGATCTACGAGGGATACTTGGATGATTTTGGTGTCTCATCACTTAAGCTTAAACTGAGCAGTGACCCAACCCACCAAAAACCTCTGAACATTGCACATATAGATTATGGTTTTGTGCAGCTAATCACATTGATTGGCTCATATTTGCTGAATTTCAACCCTGTAATCAAAACCGAATTCCATCATACATAATGATTGTATTTATGATTGATTTGTTTCCTGCCTCTCATTGGAAGAATCCATGGTCGTACAGCCTTGGATAATAATCATCTAGGATCCCATCTAGCATTCAAAGCTGTATAGTATAAATATAGTAAATGTTATGATGTGGTGGAACTAAACTCCCATACAGTTAAAAATTCAAGGTTGTTTTTGATTTATGATGGGATTTGAAATCTAAAACATTAGCAAAACATTATTCAATTTGCTTTTCTCTTCCCAAAATGACAGACCACCAAAAGAAACAATTTCCTTTAAGTTTGTATGATGGAATGTTGGCCACATAGTAACAGTGTATTCATTCATATTGTGTGGAATCTGTTCACAATTTTGCATTAGAATCAATCCAGGTGAAGGGCTTCCCATCCACAGCCAGTGTAGTATGGATCCATTGTACAATCAATATGTAATCAATCAAACTGCATCATATCAGAGGTGGACAACATAGACTGGACCATATCATTGGTTTTTTACTAAAAGACCAATATCAATTCCATATATCAGTAGATCAGTGTCTTTGTCTAGATCTACTTGTTTGCCCACTGATCTCTGTTTTCACTCTCTGTGTTCACATTTTTAACATCACTAATGAGAGGGCTACTGCCAAACTCAAATTTCCATTGTCTTCTTTAATTAGCTCACAGTGCAGGTGAGGTGATTTTCGTCACATCCATGATACATTTCCAGAGAAAGGTAATGTAAATATGTGACTGATAATGACTCAGCCCTGTTTCCATCTGTTTCAAGTCAAGAGGCTGTGCCTTGCTCCATAATCTCCAGGCTCACCGACTGGCCTGTAGTCAGAGAGGACTGAGAGTAGACAGCATCGTATTATTCATGCACAGTAATCCCAGAGGTCCCACTCATACACTGATTTATCACCAAGGAGCATGGGAGAGGTCAGAGGTGAGCTACTCATGTTTATTTCCTGCTCTCAGTTATATAAATATGAAGAAATGTTTAATCCAAAATAACTTCCTTTTTTGGTTTTTGAATCTGGAGTCTTGGTACCGCTCAGCAGCTGTTGCGCTTTATTTCCATGCCAAAACATCGAGGAGGGCAGCGGACAAAACACAAACAGGATAAATACTCAGGACAATGGAATGATACCTCCTGTGTCTGCTGTTTCTGCACAAACTAAAGGGAACGTTTGGTCCACTCACTTTGAGGTCTCTCCAAGAACACTGTGTTTTAAAACCCAGGTTGATTCTGTTTGTCGTTAAGCCATGTGTTTTATGAGCAGGACTAGGTTCTGGGCGTAATGCTTTTATATAAATATAATTTCCTGCCAAGTTTCCCCTTTTATTGTCTACACACACTCAACAGTTTACTCCCTGATTGATGCTAGGCTACGATTATACTCAAGTATAGCATGTGAGTTTGCTTGGTGCATCGTCTTTGACTGGAATGCATTTGTAATCAGAATACCTGCTTCAAAGTTCAGTCAGTAACATTGTGCGCTGGATTACTCCAACATTGTGATGTAATCTGACTGCCTTCAGTTACCTTTGGTTCACTTTGTCCACTGAAACCAATGTAATATGAAGTTAAATGAATACAACATTTTCGCTGTTAAAGGGGCATTAAGTAATCACTGGCCTTTACTGACCCCTATGGGCGACCAGAGAAATTGCAACAAAACTGATAGTCTCTGTGTGTGTGTGTGTGTGTGTGTGTGTGTGTGTCTGGTACAGCCCCCACCCCCCAGCCCTGGTCTCTACAGAGCATTTGGAATGAAAATAACAGACTGTACAGTCAATTTGTCTTCAAAATAGACTGATAGCCATGCTTTTCTGAGTTTTAGCCAATGGGTTTTGAAACTCTTCTAAGACAGACAGGCATACATTGCTCCCAAACCCACAATGGACCATGTGATCATTCAATTAAAGTTAGAACAACAAATTAACCAAAATTGATAGTGGAAGGTTTTCACATGACAGATAGATGGCTTACAAATGGGGACCGCTATTCCTTCTCAGTGAGGATTGATGATAAAAAATGTCAACAAAACGACAATAAAACTTTACTGAACTTTACTGAACACTTACGCAGAGCTTGTAGAAATAGGACTGTGAGAGGTTGACTCTCAGTTTCTCTATCCCTCACTTTGATCTCAACAAGACTATGCATGGAGAAATAATGGTTAAAAAAAAAATGACTCAAAGGGTGTTCACAGAGAAGAGGAAAGTGACTGAGGTCTGCTTCCAATTAAGGAACCACAAATATTTCCCCTACCCCAACCCTATCTCTTGTCATCTCATAAACAAGAGAAAACAGAGCTGGAATTTCACAAAAGAAGAACAGGAAAAGTGCTTCAAAGGAAATGGTTCCTTTAAACAGGGTGGCACAGCTGCTAACAGCATCTCTCTGTTAAAGGTAAAGAAACCAGTTTGGTTTGTCTTTGAATCTTGAAAGGATAAAATTGCAATCTGGCGCTTATATTAAGACTTCATAGATTTTGACTGGAAGTCCTTTCAGAGAGTGAACTGTGATGACCTCATATCCCTCCCCAGGGAAGAAAGATCCCGCTATTGTCTATTTTTGACTTTGCCCAAGGGAGGTGATGCCACGGAGGAAAAATAAATCAAATTTCTGTGAAGCAGTTTCATGTAATCCCCTGGTCAATTCAAGGGACTCTTTCCCGTAACCAATAGTGGAAGTATCTACACTACTAACCTGTAACTCTTTGTTGGCTTGCTTGTACTTTTTGAGTAGTTTTCAACTAGGTAATTTTCCTCCACACTTAACTGTCCAGTATGTTTTGATTTAAGCATTTAATGTTACTACAAATCATTCCATTATAGATTATACATTTCCCAGGGCCCTATATCCCCTTTTTATATTTACGAACTGAAAAAAAACTTTACCTCATGTTTAAACTGAAAACAGCACCATGTTCCCTCCATCCTATGTTCCCTCGACATAGAATAATGCCCATACTTGTGTATCAATAAAATAAATTTTAAAAAATGCATAACCTTTGAAAACACGTTCAATAAATAAATGGTGTTTATTGTCAAGCTGCCTCCAAAGATGAACTCTTATTTTTTTAACATTACAAAACAATAGCAAAGTTAACATTAAGTTGGCATGAACATTAGCCACATGTATAAAATTAAAAATTAGCAACAGACACAATCCTATGTTCACTCAACATAATAAGAAGAATAATGTCCTCTGGTATAACAAAAATGTATAATATGTTCAGGAAATAATATGTGAACTAGTGAAACGAAAAAGATTTAATTGAGGGCCCTGTATTACCTCAATGCAATTACTCCTTAAATTCTGTACGTTCTCCATTAGCATCAGAAACTGGTATAATTCAGCATCAAATCTGCACAAGCATCTGGAAGAAAATTAAATGTAGCATTAAATACTGGATTTATCCAGGATAGAATGAAAGCTTGGTTATTAAGCAAAAAGTTATCCATCCAGCTAAAGTCTTACTGGTTTGTTGTCTTTCTAATGCTAGCTGGGTAGCTACTAGTAAAGGAAAAATTTAACATTACAGAAATATGACATGGATTTTATTTCTTTTCTTTTGGGTTTTTTTTAATGACATAAATTTCAAAACAGTATTTTTAGAGCAATATGCAACATGTATAATCACACATTGAAATCCATTGTCCTTTTTGTAGCCTACTGAATGGGAAAGATGTGCAAATCTTTTACTATTACATGAGCAGATTACACTGGTTAATTCCACACTTTAAAGTAAAATTTCAGGAAAGTAATAGAAATATGACTTGAGTGAAATATAAGATACACTGGCATACAAGTCACAGGCCACAGAAAATGACATTCACATAGCAGAAAAACAATCTATCTAAGGATCACCATGATGACTGAGGCTGCTTGTTATAGATATACCAACACAATACAACACACAGAAGTGTTTCTTAGAGCTGTCACATCTTGAAGTAGTTTTGGGCACAAAAATTATTCAGGCACCTAGACTAGTTGGTTAAGTTTAGGAAAAGGTTAGGGTTAAGGTCAGGGTAAGATTACGGTAAGGACTTTCATCATCGTGGTTACAATAAAAAACACAAAGAAATGAAGAAATAGAAACCTTAACACCCAGAAACAAACACTGGTCTCACTTCGCTTGGGACTCGAACATGAGTCTTCTATGTTTAACTCCATGTTTTGTCCAACCATCCATCCACCCACCCCAACCTCCTCCTCATGGCAATTTGCCCCTTACTAGCTCTTGCTGTTATGTCTCTTACCGCTGGTGGGGGCGCTAATTTAGGAAATGTTCCCGTTGCCAGCGTTGCCAGATGTATGATTATGATAGGATTTGTATTTAAAGAAATCTGACCCTAGATCTGTGTTTAGAGGCAGAGACATTCAAAAACATGTCTGTCAGCCATTCAGCCAATCATTTGTCCTTGTTGCTGCATGATGTGCGTGCGCCCATGGGAGCGATTGTAACTGATAATAATTAAATCTTTTCTCCTCCCATTTGGCTATGCATGTGTCAAAGCAGGTGTCACACAAGATTGTTTCTCACAATAAATATATTTTTTTGGCAAAATTACATATTAATGCCTATGACTTCTCTCCGTTTGGCCTTGTACGATCATCTTCTTGAAAATACCATAATTTTAAGCCTCTGGTACGATAATTTAAAAATTCCAATCCAGTAACGCTGGTTGTTTTACAGGACAGGAACAAACAACCTGTGGGGTTGCTCTTTGTGAGAAGATGCTCTGAATATACAGTTAGCAAAGTTACTCAAAATGCAATTTAAAACTGTGACATGCACACTGCAATTAAAGGCCCAAACACACACATCCAGACTTGAGAGTTTATTCATCTATTTTTCAGTATCTTGCCCCGCAGTTCTACTTGTTTCATGATTTCTCTTGAATCAAATGTCATTTCCTTATTCTGCCTTGTTTGCAAGATATTGATACTTGTTCCTGGAAAATTTGTGAAACAAGTGAAACTACACTGGAAACTTGTGGAATGATCTCACTCTATTATCGAAACTGTCAGGAAGATTTAATGACTAAGAGAGGGCATTCTGAATGTTGTGTGTTGGCTTGGCTTTGCCAAGTTCAGACCTGCACAACCTTACTGGGTGAATATGCTTGTTTGTTTTCCACTGACAACAACTGGAATGTCCAGATCAACGGGACACTCTTCCTCCTCCATACCGTTTGTGACTGCCTTTGAAGTTTTCCTAATAGGAGCTAACAAAGCTCGCAGCTCACAAGCAGTGAGCTGCGACAAAGATCTGGTTACCATCAGGCTGTGAAACTACAAATTCAGTGAAATTCAAGGGGCAATTTAAGGTTTACAGTCTGCTACTGCTGGCAGTTAGAATAACCCTCTAGTTGTGTGACCAGATGTGTGAAGCTCGACACAGGACAGAGGACCTTTCAAATGAGAAATGCAATAAGGTGATGAGTCATTTTGAAGACTACTGTGTGTTTTCAAAGGTGAATTGATGCTTGTTTAAGATTGAAAATCTTGTTGAAAAAGAGGTTCCTGAGACCATAGACATTCATTAAATCGTCTTTGTACACCCTTAGAATTTAGTGTGCTGGACAGGACAGTAAATTGCATGAACTGAATTGAATGAATACACACAGGCTACAGTTTAGGTCATCAGTTATGGAAGTTGGGAGCAAGCAGCATGTTAATAAGGGCGGACAGCAAACATAATTGCTTCTTACACAAACACAGTCAAGACATTCTTGGAATTATCAGATTCTGGAATCAGTTGCAGCCAGTAAGGAGGTAGATTAGTTTTGCATTTCCAGTTACCACATACACCACTTAACCACAGTTAAACAACTGAAATCCCAATTCAAACGAAGCTGTTGGTGTAAATGCAATCCAAATAGATTATCTGTGCCATGTCAAGCTGTAAACTGGATTACTGTAGTGAAGACTGGCAAGAGAAACTGAAATGAGACTATAACAGCATATTTCAGTAGATTAATGGGAAATTAATGGCCAAAAAACAAACAAAACACACTAAAAAAATTGTTTCTGATATCTCAGCTTTTCCAAAACCCAAGAAAAACTTTGTCTTCATTTAAACACTTCATGGCATGATTCAAGGCACTATTTACTTTCACTAAACCCAAGCACCCAATGAAGTGTTTATGTCTGGCCTGAAGAAAAGCACAAACCAATGTGTTTGCCTCAATATGAAGATGGAAACTGGTAACTAACAGGAGTTTTTGCTGATCAACTGTGAGGTTCTCATTCCTGCCTTGACAGAGATGGAGAGCCATTTCCCCCTGTGACGCAAAAGGCTACGGCCATCAATAACTTCCTGTACCACCCTGGTTCGTAAATTAGCTCCAGTAAGCACTTGTTTCTCTCTTGGGGAGAGGAGGAGATGGAGGGTCTGAGTCACCGCGGGAAGCAGGCCTTTATTTGTCTGAAAAGATAATGCCTCTCACGGCAGCAAGCACATGCTCAACCTTAAAGCCTTAATCCAAATGTAAACATAAGAGCCATGCAGGCACTGCCAGCTGAGGTACAGTGTTGGACAAAGTTCTCCACTCTCCAATTAAAAGGCTCAGCTCGGGATAATACAACCTGATCATTTGTTACGTCTAATGGCAAAGCAGTTAGTGATGTCTGTACAGCATGCTGTCTTTTGTTGAATTGCTGCACAACCAATTCCCCATAGAAGGATAATTATGTTTTCTGTTAGTGATTAAGTGGAATGGATTTTTGTGTCAGGAATAAAACATGATACACACCATGGAACTGAAACATGGTTTGCGATATAAAATGAATTTATTGCTTTAAATAATGCCAGAAATTGCTACAGAATAGTTTTCTGCCAGTCTACACACATTGAGAAGGTAGAATGAAGGTTTTGTTTGACTGAACCACTATTTCCACTATGAAGAAATGAGTGATGAGTGTGGCACACAGTGGAAATATGTATAAAAATGGAAACTAAAAAAAATCAGACATTCAAAATCAATTTGGATTATAAAGTGTTAACTTGGTGCTACAGTTTTTTATTACAGGCCTTTTTGCCAAAATCAACTTGCAAATATCCAGAGTATTCAAAACTCAGTAGTCTGACTATTTATCGTTGGGTCGTTAAACTCTTCAAACCAGCTTGATGTAAATGCTTGTATCAACTGTTAAATTCTACCACACACCATTTTAGAAAACATTATGGGTGGCAGGCATATACTTAAAGGAGTACTTCAATGTTTTGGGCAAAATACTCTTTTCCGACTTACCCAGACTGAGACAAGATGTTCATTACTATGGTGTTAGCTTAGCATGAAGACTTGAGGTCTACAGGAGTCATTAGCCTAGCTCTGACAAAGTGAAAAAACACCTTACAGCAACTTCAAAGCTGTACACAATGTATACACAATGTATCACGTGTATTTGAAATACACGTTGTGGAATTTTTTTTATTTAAAAATGAAAGCCACTTTATAGGAGAAGTTAGGTAGTAGGAACTATTGATTGTAGGAATCCAACAATCTAATGCCTCCTAAAACAACCCTCATTGTTAAAAAAAAAAAAAAATCAAGACATAATACACATGATACATTGTGTAAATAAGACAGCTTCAGAGTTACTGTCAGGTTTATTTTTTCACTTTGATGGAGCTAAGCTAATGACTCCTGTTGACTTCAAGTCTTTATGCTAAGCTAACATGATATGACGTGCAGAGGTGAAAATGGTATTGAACATCTTTTCTCAGTCTGGGTAAGTCAGAAAAAGGGTATTTTGTCCAAAACATTGGAGTATTCCTTTAAGATTGTGTATGTTTTGCTGTTCATGTATCCTAAAAAGCACAGCCTTCAAGCTTTTATATAACAAGGTGCAATCACAGTGTGATTTTACAGTTGTTTTAATTGTTGAAGGGGTAGTTTTACAGCAAAGTTAAAACACTGTTGTCCATGGGTGCTTCCACTCCCTGCCACCCTCTCACATCAGTTAAACTAAGTCTGTGACTCAAGCAAATGAAGATTTCCATCAACAGTAATAGATCATATAGATAGTTACAGAACTCTTGAGGGCAAATCAGTTATATATGTGGTATACTGTGTCTCAACCAGCATTTGTATTCACCTGAAACATACAAGAATTCTGGCTTTTTTCAGGCTGTCTCTCAAACTGATGGCATTTTTTTAAAAGGACAACTAAGACCACAATAAAATAATATTATCTGTGCACCAATTTACAAACTAGCACTGGAAAAATAAGCACAGCAATGTATTCATCAGACAAGCATCTAAAAAATAGATACTAATTTCATTTAAGTACTCAGTTTCCTCATGAAGCATTTAACCCCAACATGTTTATTATACCATGCTTTGATAGTAGCTATCATGTTCTCACAATGCACTTACAATGTTATTAGGATGCCTTATGTTGCCTGATGAGTACCACTTCAAGTAAAATGTAAAAAATGTAATATTGCCAAAACTCCATGTTACAATAAAATATAATTCACTTATTTGCTAAATAATAAAGTACAAAGTTATTTAAAAAAAAGCTGGTAGTGATTGATGTCACACAATAGAAAATGTCCTTCATTTGATTCACAAACATTGCTTATATTGTTTACAGAGGTCAGTCCCAGTATGATAAGACTAACATATCAGCTTAACTAGGTGATAATAACAAAAAATAAACATAATCATAATCAACATCAATTGGCTTTATAATAATCAAGCCTGATAAAATTGTTTGACAATGTGGAACCTAGATGCTGTATTGTAGCCCACTACAATACAGCAATGGATTTCTTGTTCATTCCAACAAAAAGAAATATAATTGCATAACGCGGTTTCATCACAGCATTAATGACTTCAGTGCTTCTTCCAGCTTTGAGCTTCAACCCTATCTAAACATTTTAAAGTCAAATTAAGTTATATTACGTCAAGAGAAACCACATGCCCATGCAAGCCTGGGATCAAATTGTGTTTCAACCTTACTCTATGTTCTCTCACTCTTCTCGTTCTCTCAACAAAGAAAATATACTATTTGAAATTGCCAGTAAAAAAAAAAAAATAAATTATATTGACATATGAACCTCTGCTTGGAATGCTTGCATAATTCATTTCTTAGTGTAGAACAAGATATAATCACACAAACAAGACAAAGGTACACACAAAAGGAAATTAAAGTGCAAACTACATTGGTAAAAAAAACTCTTGGCTTTGCTTTGAAAAACATTCTGTTGGACACTGTGCAGTCACCTAAAATGACTCCCAACCTGCATGAGGTGCATTACAACTCAATGTATTTAATCTAACCCTCACTCAGGATTCATGAATGAAGAGCAATTCAATTCTCTTTGGTAGTGTTTTATACTTTATTTTTATCGCAAAGGAATATCCCCCTTCAGATACTACTACACTGTTAGCTTTCATCATTTTGCGATGTTTAATGCATTTTGTGATGAAGTGTAATTTCCTTTTCGGGGTACCAACTTTCCCTTAACCTGCCTTGTCTTCTTTTACTTCAGTTAATAATTTCCTGCACTTACCAAAATGACTTTCACCTTCAATCAAAACAGAACATGTCCTGTGGCTGCGTTGCTTTCTGGTCTATTGAAACTACAATCATTGGTAAAATCAGTATCTCTGCCTCTTGTACAATGGACTTCTTCTTGCATGAGTGTTGAATGTTGGTGCAAAATGGCAACTCTAAAGAGAAGCTCTTGCTGGTTGATTGTAGGGGTATGGATACCAAAATCTGATGACATTTGATTGATCCAGCCAAAATGGTCTCCTATCAAACCCCAGTCATGCCCCTGCAGCTTCACCAGAAATATCTCAGTAGGCTAGTTATCCATAGGAAAATACACCACCAAACAACAAAATTGCCCCAGGAAGGCACTCTGCATCACCACTAGCAGTTTTGTGTTTCAGTGTGGATTTCTCCTTTAACATTCAATAAACTAATATAAACTGTTTATTTATTTCTTTATTTTTACTGTGGCCAGATGTAAAAACCACCCACCTTCATGGAAGAGAAAAGACACTGCAAAAAATCTGTCTGTAAATTTGCTCATGTTCCTCTTTCTACACTGCTGATTGATTTTGGAGACATCAGGCATTGAACCCTCTGTTGTGCTTTCGTCTCCTGGAGTGGTATAACTTAACCAGCAGCCCCAGTGCAATAATCAACGCTAACACTATCACCACAATGATAATTATTATGCTCACAGTTTTACTGTCCAGAGTATGACACATTTCATGGGTCACCCTCTCTATGTTGACTGGCTTTGAGTCTTGCTGGTGGACACAGGTCACAGTTTCAATGTCTGGAACAACCACGGTGGAGCGCTGAACCATGTGGAGGAAGCGAAGGTTACTGCAGCAACTAAGAGGGTTGGAGCCCATGTAGAGGGTTTTTAGAGAGCGCTCCAGTGCAAGCACCGTGTTGTACTCCAGGGTGACCAGGTTGTTGTTCCGCAGGTTCAGTGACTCAATGGAAGATTCTTTGTTCCACAGGGGGAGAGTGGTCAACTGGTTGGTTGACAGGTCCACAAATTTGAGATGGCTTAGCAGGGACAGGTCTGTGTTTAGTTCGGAAATGTTATTTTCCCTCAGGAAGAGGTGAACCAGGGAATTCTCGAGGCCGGACAGGGAATTCGGGTCCATCTCTAAGCCCGGATTGAGGGACAGGTCCAGGAACTTCAGAGGGGTGTTATAAAAGGCATATTCAGGCACAACTTTCACACTGTTTTCAGAGAGGTACAGGAACTGCAAGCTTGGAACAGAGGAAAAGGAGACACAATCTGGAGGATGCTGGTGGTTTTGGTCTCTCAAGGTTGGTTTGGTCTGATTTTGTTGTGAGCCACATATTTTCAGATTGTTCTGCTGGAGCTGCAGGTATTTGATACTTGGAAGTTTTTGAAATGTTTGAGGGTCCAGTGTGGTAAGGAAGTTTCCTTGTAAGAAGAGGTCTTCCAGTGATTGTAGATTGTTTTCCCCAAAGGACAGGTTTTGCAGGGAATTATGGCTGAGATCTAGGATCCTCATCTTGTGCAGAAGGCCTTCTAAGTCCACAAAAAATGAGCTAATACAGTTGTTGCTCACATTCAGGACCTCCAATGATACCATACTGCAGAAAAAGGACAGTGGTATGCTTTTAAGTTGGTTGTAGCTCAAGTCTAGGTATATCAAGTTTGAGAGCACTTGATGCCTGGTGTTTAAACCAGATGGACTATGACCTAGAAAAGTATCTCTGAAGTTTGCCAGTTCCTCTGCTGTGCCTGTAACATTGACACTATGGATTTGGTTTCGTGAAACATCCAGATACACAAGCTTGTTCCTTCTAGGGAGCAAGGGAAAATAAGGAATTCTGTTTTCACTCAGATCAAGGTAGAGAAGTTCATACACTATATCAGAGTCTGTGGTTTGAAAAGTCTCCATGCTGTTCTTACTGAGATTAAGCACCTTTAACTTTGAGAGATTAAAGTCTGTGATGCAGGTGATTGAGTTCTTGGACAAATCAAGCTCAGTCAGATGGTGCAATGATTCAAATGCACCATCCTCAATCTCCAAGATGACATTGTTGTGCAGGTTGATGTATTTCAACTCCAAAGACCCATTGAAGGTGCTTTTGGCTACTTTGGTGATGCTGTTGCCACTCAGAGAAAGGTTTGCCAGTAGTGGAGATTCACCCAAAAAATAGTCTGTCATCCCAGTATACAGTCCATTGCTTGAAAGATCAAGGGACTCCACAGCTGTAAGAGGACCAATGTTGGTTTTGGTGAGAGCAAAAACGTCTAGATAATTCCTGGACAGATCCAGGACTTTTAGATTTGACATGTCTTTGAACAAATCAGGCTGGATGAATTGGATCTTGTTAGAATGAAGATTCAGATGATGGAGGCTGGTATGAAATGCTAGAGTTTCAAGGGTAAGGTTCTGCAGCATGTTACGCGAGAGGTCTAGCATTTGGATGTCTTGAGAAAGGTTGGTTGGCGCACTTCTTAGGCTACGATTGCTGCAAAACACATCCATCTGGACCTACGAACAAAGAAAGACAAACACACAAGTCTGATTATCTCAGTACACTCCCAAATTGCTTTACCATGACACAATACAGACCAAATGTTCAAAGCATACGTGGAGAGTTGTTTTATGAGTCAGTGTATCTATGTTCTTGGCAGCCACAGAGTCCTCTGAGGTTTATTATGGTCTTTTCTCCTCATAAAACAAACCATTCTAACAAGGGGCATTTCATTTTCAATTCAATTCAAAATGTTAAGAGAGACCTCTGTTCGTTGGTTAATGAAAGAAGAGAAAAGGTTTTTCAGTTTTTTGGCTTTAAAGAGAATCCACCAACTCAGTTGACACCAGTCCTTGTTGTTACACCAGCCCACAGCCCACAAAGTTTTTGTCATCTTTTCTCCCCTTTTCTGTAATAGATTCAAATATTTCACCTATTAGTGTAGCTTATAATTGAAACCATATGGCCAGAGACCCCCTCTGCAAAAACAGCTCATAAAACTGACTCCTTCTCTTTTTTTCTCTCTAGCCAAGTACATTTAGGTTCTTGGCATACTTGTGGTATTTGAAGTCAGTGGCATTCCTTACAGTCCGAGCCATGAGCAAGCTCATATCAAAGTTCTCTTCTGTTGTGCATCTGTTGTGACTTCAACCACAATAATTAAATAAATCATGTATCATATTATCAGGTTTCTCTTTCTTCTGATCTTTATTTTCCTTCTGAAAAAATGAGTCAAATACAGTTGGAGGGTGAGATATTTAGCTTTGTTTGTTGTGGAGTATTAAATTACCTTTTTTCCCCTTAAGAGAGAACAACATGAAGAATAAATGTTGCCTTAATCACTCTCTCACACAAGACGGGTGATGTCATAACTCTGCACTTTTTATATAAGTATTAAAAATAATTGAAGTATTATCCCATTATCCCATTATATCCCACAATATTTCTGTATTATTATGGGAGAACTTTTATGTGACTCTAGTCTGTCTTTTGTGAGGCATAGCATCATTTTTATGCATTAATCAGCTGCATTTATACAGCTCAAAACATTTTTTTAACAAGGCTGTAAACCAACTGGTTTTGATTTATTCATATTTTCATACTGACACATTTGTTTTTGTTTTGGTTCCATATTTTCATTATTTTGGATAGGAAAATAATCCATATGAGGCATAAATACAGATTTTCTGGGTATTTTCAAAGACTGGAAACCAATTTCTTCCCATTTCAGTATAACAATGAAGACTATATCTTGCAATCTGTTTGAATTTCAGTGGATCTCTATGAGCATTCAGCTGAAACTGATTCAACATCAGGGTTAGGGTTCAGGTTAGAGCTAGATCCTTTGATTACCTTCTATCACTGATTAACAAACACTAATAATACTTGTGAAAGCTTTTATATTTGCTGTTCTTAACATTCGGTGTCTGGTGGGTCTCTTCCAGCAAAAATCCACTGCTGCAAAGGTAATGATATGTTTTAAATTTTACATTTATTTGAAATAAACCTGTAAAACTTGATGTATGTTTTATGTCCAAAAAAGGGATTCTGGGTCCATCCCATTTCCAGTCCAATGAAAAAATGAATCAAATATTTGCCTTTAGACAATGTCCAATGCGAATACTGACTCTTGTCACATTTGACAGATGCTTTCTTGTTTATCTCTGGATTAATTGAGGTGGATTTTGATCAGTTGAAACTGAATGTAACAATACTGGCCATTGTTAGCTACTGATGTCTCCAAGCATGTTCACAACCCTCATCGCCTCTTGACCGTAACCACTGGAATGGAAACGTGTAGTACAAGTGGTAGCAAAACTAACAAAGTAGCAAAATAATTGCTAGAAATTAATTAATATGCTAAAACACATAACAACCATGTCATATGTTATTTCAAACATTACTCGATAATATTTAAAAAGCTCAGTGATGAGCTTACACGATCCAAAAACCCCAAAGGTGGCAAAGGAAAGGGTCCGAAAGTGTTCCAAAGAACCACCAAATGACGACAACCCTTTACAGATCTATAAATAGAAGAGGAATTGGATAGCTTGCACGAGCAGTGAAAACCACCATGGCTGAATGGTCAAAAAAAAAAGAGTGCCACCTACAGAAACTCAAACTTCATCAACAGAAAATGCAAGTATAAAGACACTGTTTGATTGACAGGTGATCTCTGGGAAGTGCAGTGGAGAAACACCACAGCAATGGAGACCAAATAAAGGAAACCAGGGTTACTATTTTACTTGTCCAATACACTTAAAAGGTTCATCATGCACAAAAGGCTTGTGGTTCCTCATAGTCACATCATATACAAAGTAGTTACGGTGTAGTGTAAGTGTAATGTTTTGAATGCCTAAGCTTTCCAGTCTATGAGCAGTATTGTTCAGCTGGACTCACTCGGAGGAGCTAAAACCAATAAAACCAGCTCTCCTCAAATAAACCATCTGCCAACAGATAATTTGAAAATACCTGATAGATTAAGTACTTTATCTCATCTGCTATGGGTAACATAAAAATAAGCTATCCACACATGGTACCAGACTCATCTAAGTGAAAATGTAAGGAATGTGCCTAATATCTGCTTTAAAATAGAACAAAAGCAGGACTCCAGACACTGATGATCACTCTGTTCTAAATCACTGTGAGACAAGTTACACAATGTATTTACATGCACACCAGGCTGTCTAGCACCTTAGTTTTACTTACAACTTGGCATTCAGGGAGCTGGCGTGGAAGACGCAGGGATGCTGCCACATAGCTGACGAAAAGCGGGAAGAGCAGCTGGAAGCCGGCCATGGTGCTGCAGGACAGGAAGAGCCCCAATGAAATTAGCAAGAAACACACATGAGTGCAGGAAGCTCGCTCAAGGTGATATGACAGGCTATGGAAGGGAAGGAAGAGGGAACTAGCCCTACCTACTGTGTGACACGGTGACCTATGACAACGCTATTTATGCCCTGAAGCACAAAGGGGCTTTTTGTGATTTGTTTTGACATTTCTCCATTATAGCACTGAGCTCAGTCGCAGGACTGGTGGTACGGCGAGAGAATGACTAAGCTCTCCGTAAAGTCAATCAATTCAGAGAATCAAGTGCTTGGAAACAGTTGCGATAGTGAAAATAGCTCTGAGATTGTTTGCTCGACTTTTGTTGATTCATCTTGTAAGACAGAGAAGCTGTTAGTTCATTACTTGGCGGAAACATGCTGGAACATTTCCGCAGCGTTCCCCTGAGACCAAAAAAAAAAAAAAATGTAACCTTCAAGCTTTGTGGGAGTAATTAGTACCATGGTGATAATGTGAGCATGGTAAATACCCAGGGGACAAACATCTTGAGAAGTTAAGTAAAAAAAAGGAGTTTTTCGTATATTAAACAATTCACAATGTCTAGACAATATACACTCTGATGATTAAAACCCTAGACATGTTTTGTAAAATCTTAATCAAGGCTCTACATGGGTATAGTAGTGCAGTATTGTAAAGCAGAGTTCTGATTGCTTCATTGTTTTGAAGATCCTCATGAAGGAACATCAAGGACACTGATTAATTCTTAAAATGGGGTACACATTGTCACACTCATCACAGTATTCTTATTTTATCTTTTAAACTCTAAGCAAAACAGCCAAAAAAAT
>OMLF01012637.1:18983-35746 GCA_900302615.1 Holocentrus rufus | reverse complement strand
GGGGGCTAATCTGGAAATCACTTGCTAAAGCTTTTCATTTAAAGAAAAGAAGCCACATGGAGAGAGCCCAGACTGCTACTGCCCATCTGCCCTACTGCAGAATTTCTCCTAAACATGCACAAACTCGCGGTCCCATGGGAGCTGCTGCGGAATGACAGGCAAGGCAGACAGACACCTGCTGCGAATCCCTTGGCCTTGCATGCAAACTAATTCCAAATGCAACCAAACTCCTCACGGAGCAAGCATATTGCAAGCGGAACAGCAATGGGAGAAGCGTCTTAAAACACAGTCATGAAATTACAGCATAACTCTCGACTCAAAGAACACTGGCGCCCTTATGCCCGTCTTGTATAGGAAAACTGTGGAGGGCTTGTTCTGTGGTTGCCGGGGGGAACAGGACACGATGGCAGTGATCTTTTCATTATTAAAGCACAAGAAGGCATACTAAGCAATCATGTTTTTCGACAAGAAGGCATTTGTCACAATTACAGCAGACATATAATCACTGTGCTTTTACATACAAAAAGAAAGCACAAACCAGAAACTGCATGAAGAGAAAAGGAAAAATGCATAGCAGTTGCTTCTTGTGCAAAGGGCAACCACCATAAACTCATACAACTGTGTATTAGCAAAAAAAAAGTTGCTAGACAGACTGCCGACCATGCACAACCCTCTATTCATGTATTGTTTGGTTGTATGTACATCTGTAGGTGTGCCTAAGCATGCATGGGTGTGTGTTGACTGAGGACATAAATAGTGCATGCATGTGAGAGGGAACAAGACCAAGTTTTAAAAAGACGCTACCCTGAGCAGAATAGAATGACTAAGTCACTCAGGAATGACAGCGGAACTAGTGACGCCATCACTGCCTGTTGTTTGTTTGGTTGCCATGAAACACTTCAAGCATGGACTGCGAGGAGCTTCAACTGCAAAGGCTGCACAAATTCCTCTTCCAAGTTTTCTCCTTTTTCTAAACATACTGCAGGCAGAACAGAGAAAGTCACTGGCCTGCCTGCCTACCAGTTAACCATGACTGTGCTGTGATCTTCAAGCTGTGCTTGCCTGGCTGCCACTGGTGAATTATCGCTGCAGATGGTGTCTGGCTGCTCTCAATGGCTCATCTGATGGCTCATTGGGGTTGTAATAAAGGCCATTGGAATGTTAGAGCCCCGAGGCAGAAACACTGAGTGCATAATAAACAGCACAAAATCGAGAGTCTTTTCTGTATACTGACTGAGGCAGTGATACCAAGGGCTACCAGAGTCAGGGGGGCCTGACCTTTGACACCCAACCATCCGAACCATTGTACCAGGAAGGGGCACTCTATTGTATGGTTGTGACACGTGGCCCGTGAGGCCCCCAGCTGAATAGCACACAGCTGGTTGGTGAGCACACTTACTCACAATGCTCAAACTAAAAGGGATTTTCAGAGGGAGGAAAAGGAGGAAAAGTTGGCAGGGCTTTTGCAAAAGCACGCTTACGACTAATTAGGCCATGCTGCCATATCTGATGGTCAGTAGGCTAAAGCCAGTGCTTTCATTTTCCACATTATAAAAGGGATGTGTCTGTTGTTTATTTCTGACAAGAGTTAACCAGTAAGGCAACAAGAAAATAAACCATGGTGCTGCAGATATACCCAAAATCTCAAGGAAATGTGGAGCTCAGGATAAGCTGAAAGACAGCAGTATGCATCATTGAGTAGACCTGTACTCGCGGTCTGACCTATTGTCAGACGCTGGAAAACAAGCAGTGCTGAGGCAGCCAGCAGGATTTGTGCCACAGGCTGAGAGAATAAAAAAGGCACTGAATGAACAGGACACACTTGACCCCACCCGATTCAGGAACAGTGTGACAGTGCAAAGAACAGACCTCCCAACCTTTCCTACATACACATTTGCAAAGCATAAGCACTGCAAAACTAGATTAAGATTTCTGTTAGAAACCCTTTGTTTGAGGCTGAAATTACACTATTCTCACCACCATGCAAACAGGCCTATAAATCATGTCACACACACAAGTCCATTTTGCTTAGAAGAAACAAGAGTCAGAAAAGGCACTGCATGTTTAAAACTCTACTTTGCTTTCTATTTGACCTTCTAAATTACCATAAAACATCCTCAGCATAATAAAAGGGCCCTTAAAGTATCAGTGGCAACATATTCTATTAACATACGGAAGGCCCCAAAATCACATGACATAAATGTAGAGACTGCTTGCAGACAGTGTTCTGCAGCACGAGGTAGATGGTGTAATGACAGCCTTTTTTTTACCTTATGCCACTTCCACCCTAAATGCAGCACACACAGCTGTCTGCTCAATGAGTATCGTATATGAAACTGTAGCTGATCATACGCCCCCCTTTTGCAACCTCAACTTGCATTTCAATTTTTTGTGCACATCACATGCATAAGCACACATTAAAAGACCATTTTTTTTAATGAAGCACTGAACAACCTTAGAATCTACTCTCCAATGTAAACCTTATTGGTTATGTGAATTGCCTTCATTTTAGTTATATAAACCTTCTTGTAAAAATAAGAGAAATGTAAGCTAGAGAATAAAGTATGAGGACCAGATTTCATTCCTTAAAGCAGGTGTGGGTAGTGACAGGATGTAGTTAAGAAACACTAGAGGACAATCCATCTGTATTGCACAGCCTGTGCTGCTGGCAAATGCAGGCATTAATGAGTTCTAGCCATGGGTGCCTCTGAGGCTCGAGGCAGCTATCCACTATGCATACCACATCCTGAAATCCCTGGAATGCTTGTGGGCCACAATGTCTTGAGACTTGACTTCAAGAGCAAGATACTATTGACAAAAGGATCTCTGTCCTTGCAATGGGAGTGAGAGACCTCACTTATCGAGCAAGCACGCAAATCAAGCTGATCTTAAAATACACATGCTCAACTTCCTGTAAAAATCGGTATTTGCCAATCTAAACCAACAGTTAAGTTAAACCTCACATCTAGTCTGAAAGCATGTACACTTTGAGAGGTGGACAAGCGCTTATGCATATTTCTAGTTCCATCACTATGGAAAATGTGAAGTATAACAAAAGTAGTCAGGCTTCAATTGGACTTACTTAAATTGAAAGTGCAACCACTATGTTGCCTCTGAAATCACTGCCAAATGTAGGTACATATTTGAGTACTGGAGAGCGTTGTGTTTCACACTTAAATTTGTGCTTCACTGATCATGGCTATGAAATTTAGTCAATCAGGAAGCTTCCTGATGATAACATCAGCATTTGATTTTAAGGTGATTTCGAGAATGACGGCATCGGTGAGCAAAGCTGAATGTTGAACGCATTTTTGACGATGCAACGATGTTGGAAAGAAATGAGAGGGTGGGCTGCAAATAGATGACAACTCTCGCTGACAAACAGTCATTACTGAAACGCTCAACCACAACCCAAGATGTTTACACAAAATCATGTTAGGGTTATCGCGGACAACAGCTCTGATTCAACGTGATACAAGCTTTCGAAATCAATCGTCCTGCAGACAACTACATTTAAGGAGGAGAGTGAAAGACATAACATCAGATTCCAGAGAAGTCTGTCGCCATCGGTCAGGGGCAAACACTTCTTAGTCTGGATAATGTAACAAAAACATTAAATAAGTTGGCTGTAGGTATGCATTCCCTGCGAAGTTAACAGAAGTGTGTCCATTAATTATATTGTCTGCTCGACATTCACCAGTAGCACAGCGCCTGTATGCATAAATAATGAAACTTTTGTTGCCAATAGCTACATTTTCAGTGAAGTGTTAACTGCGGGCCTCCACGACAATATAAAATCATAATTATATAATTTGCATGGCGTGCAAATCTTCCTAGGCCGCAGAGTCAGTGAGTCCATATCATGAACCAGCAGTGGAGTGCAAGGCAACAACAACACGGGCGCCAAGTCTAGCTAGAGGATTAACAATAACAGTGGAGCAACATGCTAGCTAAAGCCAGTGAAGTTTGTGCTTCGGTATAACATGTAAAATGTGCTGAAATGCATGGTCTGGCAGTCATAAATAATCAACAACGGACTTTCAATTCCACGTTACAAGCGCACAACAAAAACTCATCTACCCTGGCTCTGTCAGTGTATGTTAGTGAACTTGCGTGTGAACAATAAACTGACAAGCGACAGCTAACAGTTGATGTTAGCTAGCTTGTTCTTAACATGTTGCACTATTAGAACAGTTGAGAATGATACGCAATGTTACCTTTTCATTTGGTAGGCATTTTGCCCGGCTCTCTAGCATACGAGAAGAGATGAAAACCAAATATGGGCAAATAACTGTGCGTACAAAATTGTCTCCAAAAAGTTTGCAACTCTAATGTTGCAATTGCAGTAACTGCACGCGTACCACTATTTGACAGGAAGTCGATTTCTGTACGCTGCGCAAGCGCTCCCATACAGCCGACTGCAGTGTCACGTTCAGCTCTCAATTTGGCAAGTGCGAGGTCCTGATGGTGTAGTGTCTGTTCACGAAATTCGCATACCTGCTGGGCTTGTTGCGATCCGGAGGCTCCATAGCAAGGCAGTGGCTCCTTGTTCCTAGCCGTGCATGGACTGAACCATGTCTAAGCAATATCAGATGTACTTTGCACCTTTAAATATTTGCAAGACTAGCAGATATTTGTCTCTTTAGAGCACTTTCTATCCACCGGCACAGTTGAGTCTCGCCTGTGCGTGTGCCGTCGCCATCTTTCCAACGTTCATTGAGGAGTGCCACTGAATTGCATTGCTACGGCAACCCGGACAGGTCATCAGCTGTCATAAAAGTGCAAGGCCTCCGTGATTGCGCTCAAGGCTCGGGGTATTACGGCAAAACAATACCAGATCCGTCCGCGATACGTCTCCGTGCCGTCAGCTGGTGGATCTGATACACACTCACTAAAATTAGTTGAACCACCTACACTGGTTGCGTATGCAGCAAATTGACGGATCTGTTGCCATATTACTGTATACTCTTTTTTTGAGTGTTTTTAGACTGTTTTGATATGATGTATTTGTGCGCTGACGTACGATGTATTTGTTTTGTAATAAAGAAAGGACTGCTCTAAATCGTAGTCAATAAATATTCATGTATGTAATTTGTAATTGTTAAAATGATATTTACAAATTAAATATTTTTAGAGTGGAGTAAAGAGAGGATACTTTTAGAGGGTCTGTCAAAGAGAACTGGTGACATATAGTGTCACATCTTGTCAGGGTCCCATCATTTAAAGTAATGTCCTGTTAAGGATTTTTTTTCTTCACTCACTGGGAGTGAATGCAAGCAGTAGGGATGACAGTTTAAGTGCAATTAATATTTCCATCTACTTGGTACAAGGAATGTGTTCACAGGTGTGGGACAATGTTGGAGATATTCCAGACCCGGTTTAAAAGAGGAAGTGTGGGGTTATCTGAGTTTAATCATGTTGTTTACATACATCTATCCAAACCAGGTTGCTTTCTTGAACAGGAATTCCCTATGCAAGTAAATGTAGTCAGTGAGTGCAACTGTAGAGTAATAATGATTATATTACTAACATAATAATTATATTAATAAAATAATGATTAAATAAAGCTTTATTCCAAGATGCCCAAGTCACAAACAAGGATCATTAAGGATCATTTACAGACTTTAAATTTGAATGAAAGCTATTGCTGCTGTTGTCATGAAAATGCCTTGTAAATAAAACCTTTCATGTTACCAAAAAACTGAGGTCTGTCCTATCATGCATTGAGTGATAATAACTATCCAGTCCATTATCCTTATGAATGGAGACATTTCAATGTAATGAAATTGGGAAACACTAGTTAATAAATGTTGATATAAAAGTAATATATAGATGATAGATAGATAGAGAGAGAGAGAGAGGGAGTGAGAGAGATTATTTGTAGTAGATGACCAATGTTTGACTGTTATATCATAGTTTTTACTGTGCTGTTTGACTTGCATTATAAACACTATCACTTTGTAAACATGACTGTCATGTGTGGCACGTCCCCTCATGACCTGAGTGCTATTGTAGCTATCTCTGCCAGGAGATCATGCATCTGGTCGCGTGTGTCCCTGTGTCTGTCTGTCTTTGTGTCTGTCTGCAGCTAATCTCACAAACGACTGGGCTTGTAAGCCTAAAGTTTTTGTGCACAGTTATGGCTGTATGAGGAAGGACCTCTTGCGGTTGCAGTGATTCAAAAACTCTGAAAAACATTTGTTCTCACTACTTTCACTCTCTTACTCTCATTTATTGTCTAGCTCGCATGACCTGGCGCCTCTCTTTCCCCACTGGGTTGCTACACCGATCTCTCACTCCATTCATTGTCTATTTCATGCTCTCTCTCTGTTCATGTAACTATCAGACCCATCAGCTTATTAGGCTATTTGTTTTTATTTCTATCCTATTGTGGCCATGTTCGCTCCTATTACAAGTGAAAAAAAGCACACTGATGAAGAAAGTCCACAGAGCAGACACACTGAAGAACCACACTGTAAAAAGTGTCAGAGGCTGATGGAATCTGTTAACAAGTGGGGTTAAAATAGGTTCAATAGCCTAATGCCTCATAACTGTAAAAAATGAAGTGTCAAATAATCTTTCATACGTCAGTTTCATACGTCAGATCAAAGGCATCATGGAAAACACGTCACACCCACTCCACAACACTTACAAAAGTTGAAACACAATGAAGCAATAACAACTTTATATAGACATTGTGTCCCCACACACGCCTGCCAGAGGTCTGCACCCTACTGAGTACACTCTTCTTGTTAATTTTGTTACTATACAGCCTTATTGGGCCAACTCTTGAAACAGAACGAACCTCTTACACATATCCCAAATGTCATCTCTTCAACTAAAACCTTACAAAAAGAACACAGTAACCCTACAGTAATATTCAGTTTTAGAAAGTTAGGCCCACATCACTGAAAAATCTGTAGAAATAATATTCTACAGGAGATAGAAATAGCAAAGTGCTACTTTGGATGTGATAACCCATGATTACTGCAAACATACTTCCCCTAACATTATATGAGTATTCCAGTGAGTTTTCCATAAGGTGCTCTTACAGACTGATGATGCTTTACCTAAATAGTGTGAATAGCTGCTGCCAACACAACAAAATTGAATCTCTGCGCTTAATGGCCCATGTTATACAACATGTATGAGGGCGTAGTTTCATCTCCCCACTCCTTTATCATGTTTAACAACAATGGGACAAGGAGAGAAACAACAACAATAGCTTCCTATTATCGGCTTTTGTATCGAAACTAACCATAGCATCTACCTGTCAGTAGAGAAAAGGAAAGGCCTACGTCACACAGCCCTTCCTAGTCTAGCCACCACATCACTAGTTGCCTTCAGGTACTCCTCTTGAACTCGTAAAAACAAACTACTACGAATTCACGAGTTTTTATTTGGAAATACAACAAAAACAGATCCTACAAAAAGGTTGTTTTTTGTGTGTGTGTCTGCACGTTTATTCTAGAAACCAAGCGCTGCCGTGTTAATTGTTCTGCAGCGGAGGCGAGAAAATGTGAAACTGTTGGCCAGGAATGCATTTGATATGTAGATGCATTTAGAAGACAGATGTTCTTTATATACAGTTTTTTCAATACTCCCGCTATTCAACCTCAATACACACTCCCTAAACGCCAAACCTAGGCAACTGGAGTATCGCAGAGAACCCTAAAATCTCAAAAGCTTTCCTCATCGTGTAATTGTAACATTTCCGACAGCACCTGAAGGCAACAACTGCCACAGCAGGTTCTGAGACGAGCCAGGGGAAGGGAACCTACCACGTCGAGGGGACCATTTGAGCCTGGTCTTTATTTACAGCATCCCCGTAGCCGAGGCTAAAGACATTTCAGTATTGTAACATCTAGATCTATTAGTTTATTGCCACGTTTAATCGGTAACCTAATTATCGAGGTAAGAAACCTCCTGAAAATGCTTCAGTCTCTAACCAGCAATTCGTGTGTGCGGTTGATACAGAGTCACAAGTCGACGTGGTATTTTTTATCTTTAGTCTTAGGGTATCTTCTTTATCTTATATTCGGCGCTGTTGTGTTTTCCTCGGTCGAGCTGCCATATGAAGACCTCCTGCGCCAGGAGCTGCGGGCCATCAAAAAGCAGTTCCTTCAAGACAATGAGTGTTTATCCGAGGAGCGTCTGGAGAGGTTTTTACAGAAAGCTCTTGAGGCCAGTAATTATGGAGTGTCCATCCTCAATAACGCCTCGGCGAACTGGAACTGGGACTTCACCTCTGCGCTGTTTTTTGCGAGCACCGTGCTGTCCACTACAGGTGAGTGTCGGCCACGGCTCAGACTGAATCACAGGCGATAATAGAGGTGTTGCTGATAGCGACAGTGAAGCCACAGAGAGCAAATCATACATGCCACAGCCAGCAGTGCACATTTTTGGCCTTTTCCACCCTGTCTTCATCTCACCGTGTAACACAACACCCTTTCGTGAAGGTTACCTGAGCTGCCACGAGGCCATACGTCCTACATCTTTCACTAATCATGCAGAGTGGTGAACAAAAGTGAGAAAAACATGGCCTACAGCCTGTGATCATCATAAGGGAAAAACAACTACCAGTAGCTTATAAACATAAATCAATTTTGCTGAAAATCAATAGGCTACCCAGTGTTTTTCTATCCATCACTCAGGCTTAATATCAGGCCTGAAAGGTGATTAAGTTTAGGTTGGTTTACTCCTTAAAGCTGTTCTCCTCTGCCTTCTAGTAGAAACAATAAACATTGCTCCTGACAGCAAACTCTCCAACAAATAAGACCTGAGTGCAAATTACAACCTAAGTAATTCTATTCCAGGTACTGTATGTAGGTAATAGCCTACATAGAATTTCAGAGACAGGAACACACACTCTTGAGGCAATTTTTTCCCCAGAAAATGTTGATCTGTTGTGTCTGTGAAAGACTTTCCCCAAGATGTGCACATATCTTTAAGACAAATTCTTTTGTGTGTTTAGTCTAACACTCTGTGTACTCTGGTGTGCAAAAGCTGTAGGCTAATACAGTCTCCTGTCCTCTCTGACATTATGCAAAAGTCCACGGGTGGCAGATGGTTGTCAGTCACGCAACTTGAGGAACTTTAGCCCGATCATTTGGCAGCAGTTATCTGTGAGGTTTCAACATACATGATTACCCAGATATCTGCCGTGTACAGCCTGCCTGGCTGTGTAGTTCCTTGTTTATATATCAAACAACATCTGCAGATAGTCTACTTGCTGGTCACATTGATTAGGTGGGGCTCTGAATCTTTTATAATGGTCTTTATATGGTCTATACACAGCACCAGGATCACGTCCATAAAACTGAACGTGGAAACACTATCTGAGCATGGATCTCTGTGTCCTTTTCATTTCATCTTATGAAGGACTGTACTGGTGTTTCTAGCTTTATTTTAATCCCCATAATGTTTGCTCTTCCTAAAATCACTATAAACCAAAAACATATAAACACCTGTGGTTGTTGGCTCTTAGTTTTTTTTCTTCACTAGGCTCCCACCCATTACCACACAGAACACACACACATAACCTTGATTCTCACCAGGTGAATAAAGAGTTGAACTCAGTGTGTGGATGCATGCATACAACCTTGTAGAAGTTGAAATTAAATTGGTGTGTATTTTGAACAAATTTTACATAAATGCTCACCAAATACGTGACAAATATAAGCCTCTCATTTGCATGCTCTTGTTAGAAGCACATGGCATTTTTAACACAGTTGTTAAGTCCAGTTGACAAGAACATGTCAGATTCTCTTTTTACAACAATATCACTGTCACAAACATATCTTATGCCAGAAATAGGCTCAATTCTAAAACCCTTTTGAGGTGCAAACATGTATAGTGGGCAATACTGAGAAATAAAAGGAATGTCTGCATTTACAAAAATAACTTCAGGTGCTTTTTAAAAGTCCATCAGCAGTCAGAAACAAGTCTGTCATCATGGTCCTCATCAGCAGAGAGAAAAACATTTGAACAAACAGCTCAGACATGTTTGTTTTTGACTGCTACTCTCTGCTATTAAAGATATTTTCTTACTTTTGTGAGTGTGAAAATTGCATTTGCACTTCACTGTACACCAACCTCATACCGGTGCATTAGGCCTACCTGTGAATTGACCTATGGATAAAAGCATTGTATAGTTATGTCATAGTATTATGTAAGTACTTGAAAATCTCTTGAAATCTCCCTAATACATCATTTACTTCCATCAGTTAACACCACAATGTGAATACAAAGTATGCAAAAGTAATAAACTAAAACAACTGCTTATACACTGAAATTATGTTGCAGCTGAGTGCTGAATGATTAACTATCAAGTTGTGATATAGACTATATTACAGCAGAAACTCCTTCATACCATGTTGTTTACATTCCTTTTTGTTTCCCGAGTTATCTTGATACTAGGCCTGGGTTTGTATATCGATATTATATCAATATCATGATATGCGACTAGATATCATTTGGGATTGTGGATATTGTAGCATCATGATATAGTGTAAGACTATATATCAGCTGGGATTTTGGACATTGTAATATGTTGATATGGCATAAATGTTTCTTCTCTGGTTTCTTTTCCTGGTTTTGAAGGCTTCGTTACAGTAAAGTGACAGTGTTTTCCGAACTTATTACACTGTTCTCAGTTCAGTTTCAGTTTCATTTGTCATGTGTAGGTTAACACAGGGTCAACGGTACAATGAAATGTAGTGTAAATATTTGTGAAAGCATCAGTAGTCATCCCCACAATATCATCACAATATCAGTATTTAAAGTAATCAGTCAAAAATAATGTGATATTTGATTTGTCCATATCGTCCAGACCTACTTGATTCTCTACGTTTACAAGTTAAAATGAGACCGGATATCCATAAAGCACACATACACATTTTATTGCAAGTGTAAAACCTGTTTCATAGTCAATACACTGTGACAGATTTATTGGAGTGCTGGGAAGTTTTACAGAGACGTATGGTGCCCTCATGGAAACAGGTTTCCATAAGGCCAACAACTGTCCTGATTGTCATTTAAATATTATCTATCTTTTGTTTTGCATACAGGATATGGTCATACAGCACCACTGTCAGATGGTGGCAAGGCCTTCTGCATTGTCTATTCCGTGATTGGCATCCCCTTCACCCTCCTCTTCCTGACCGCCGTGGTGCAAAGGATCATGGTCTTCAGCACGCGGAGGCCCATCATGTACATCCACAGGCGCTGGGGTCTGTCCAAGCCGTTGGTGGCCATCGTCCATGCCACTCTGCTCGCTATGCTGGCCGTCTCTTGCTTCTTCCTCATCCCCGCCGCCATCTTCTCCGCGCTGGAGGAGAACTGGAACTTCCTGGAGTCTTTCTACTTCTGCTTCATTTCCCTCAGCACCATCGGCCTTGGAGACTACGTACCTGGAGAAGCCTTTAATCAGAAGTTTAGGGAGCTCTACAAAGTGGGCATCACTGGTGAGTGCCTATGATCCGCTATTTCTGCAGCTGCTATTTAAAGGAATACTTCACCCATAAACTATGTATTTTCTATCATTTACTCACCACAAGTTGTCTTGAATGTCGGGCAAAAAAAGGTTTTAATTACATGTCTCACTGAAAACAAAGATTCCAATAACTGTAGCTATTTCTGCTACAATGCAGAGACTTTGACAAACAACAGCAAAAAAGGATTCAAAGGATAAAAAGGATTTATCTGTTTAAAATTTTCATTGTACAGCATAATCCAAATCTTGACTCTCCATTTGTATGTTCGGCATGCCCCAAACCAGTGTTATTTTTATTTATAAAAAAAAATAGAAAGAAGGAAACTTCTGCAAAATGCTTCACGACTTTGCGTGACTGGCCTGCATGTTCGCCAAAATGAAGGCCCGCCTCTGGCTTGTTCACTGGCCAGGAGTCCTCCTCTTTCATGGCCACACTGGCACTTAAGTCCCAACACCAACTTGGGACATACTGAACATACGAATGGGAAGTCCAGACTTGGATTATGCCACACAGAGTTCGAGAATTTGAAACAGATGTTTCCTTGTATGTGTTTTCTTTCCTCTCAGTAGCCATGTCAAGCATTGGACATGGGGGAATTTAGACATTTGTGCGGTGGATAGTAGGCTACCCAGGTGGTTGCAGAGACTCTGGAGGTGGAAGGTCTCATGTCTGCATCATTCACAGCCAGTCTTCATGCATGTCCTTCATGTTTTCAAAGCTACTGTGTGTCATTTTTAAACCCCAGTATTTCATTGTCAACTTAAATATGATACCTTGATATGATTGTAACCAAATTAGACCATGGTCAAGACAATTATAGCATCTACCTCGCAACTACTTGCTTTGTTTGCTCAGGAAGAACAGCGCCGTCTTCCAGTTTTGCGCCATAAAGCAATATTCCAATGTGCCACAAAGCAATACAGCAGATTTGCTATGAAATCTGACCCGAGTGAAACACATTGAGACTCATTGAAGCTGTCAGTATACTTGGCTATACTTGGCAGTGAAGCAGTTGATCCACAACTCTGATTCTTGTGATGCATACTTGATACTTAATATCATGTATAACATGAGATCATATGCTTCATAATTTAAAAAATATAGATGGAATTGAGACATATGTCTTAGTTCTTAATTTTTCCCTTAAGACACATTTATATCTTCTAATTTATGGTCACAGACTAATGGATAAGACAGAATGAGAGTAACTCTACTGAGAGAGACGAGTAATAACTTTCTCTGAGCTGTCAGCAGGAGACAGCTCATAGTTTACTTTCATTCATTTCAATATAGGCTGATTTTATAACCTGTAGCAAAGCAATTAACAGTCAGCAAAGCTATTAATAGAACAGTTATCACTTAAAACAACACCACTGATGTTGACACTGACATTGATAAATAGACACAACCTGCCCTTTGTTTTTTCCAGTGTCTCTGTAGGCCAGAACGGTACCATTGTATATAGTATTATGATTCAGATGTAAGTTTATTTACACATACTTTGTCTAAATGACATCAGAGTCTCCATGCACATGTCAGGTGAAGGTGAAGGTGTCAGAAAGGATATCTGCCATGAGCACAGATTTCATAAACAGTGGTTGTCGTGATGTTGATGGTTAAACAAATGCATGGCATGAACTCTGTAGATGAGAGTGGAATGTGGCACCGCTTGTCAAATGTCTTTTGACGAGAAAACTATAGTACATGCAGATTATTATCTCTGCCAGGAGATCATGTGTTTGGTCAGGTGTGTCTGTGTGTCTGTCTGCGGCTAATCTCACAAACGACTGGGCCTGTCAGCCTAAATTTTTTGTGCACAGTTATGACTGTATGATGCAGAACCTCTTGTGGTTGCAGTGATTCACAAACTTTGAAAAATGTTTGTTCTCGCTACTTCCGCTCCCTCGCTCCATTCAGCTCACTCGACCATCATTCTCTCTCTGCATACTACTAGGCTTATTAGCCTAATAGGCATTTTTTTTTATAGACATAGACAATGTGTCCCCAAACACGACTCTCAGTTAAATGCTCTCTACTGAGTGCAGCTAGTTACAAAATTCAGATTCAGTCGTCTACCTTAAGTAGCTGTTTCCTTCCTGTGCTGCTGTATGATGCTGACAAAGCATATTTGTTGTCAAGGCTGATTTCTTTTCCACATGATTAATTTCGCTTTCACCTACATGGTCAAAAAAATAAATGAATAAAAAATGTATAGTGAGAGGCATTCAGTGGCCTCTTGGTCAGTCAGGTCAATCAGATGCTTATTCTGAGGGCATAAGGAGGAGCAGCTGTAACACTGGCAACAGATAAGACAGTGGCAGGAGAAAATACAGGCTGTGATGATGAGGGGAGAAGTGAGGGTTTTGCATTTTTCTGGCTTAATTATGTAGCTCACTGTCAACTGCACTGCCAGGTATAGGTGTTGCAGGAATAAAACAAAATAACCGAAGCATGAAAGCCATCCAGTCTTGACAAGCAGTAGATGTGAGCTCTACTGTAGAGGTTTCTCACGTCCACATGAGATGTGGGTGTATGTATCAGCCAGTGAGAGTTTAGCGCCATTCAGGACCATTCAGTAGTCACCATGTGTCAGTCTGTAGGAGCAGAGATCACTGAGTCAGAGGAATGTGTTGGTTTGCGTATGAGCAAATGACATAACGATGCAGAATTGTGTGTAGAAGATCCTGTGTGAAAAACAACACCTCCATGTCGGAAGTAGTGTGAGTGGTATGCGATTGTTGACGTCACCGACGTCTGTAACAGCAGGTGCGTTCAGGGACGCGGAGCCAAAAGCTTTTCACATTTTACGTTGATTCTGTTTCAGAGGCTGACTCACCCCCGAGTTATTGTTATTCACCGCCTCGGTTAGTATTGTAGTCCTAATCAGCAGCTCAGACTGATGCAACAACCAATAATCAGACTTCAAACTATTATGAGAAACAGATGCTTAAAACTATTGGGAACACAAGCAAACTTTTCTCTGTTAGTGTTACATTTTCCCCTCTCTGAATTTTCATACAATATTTATGAACAGGAATTATCCATAAATAGAAATCATTAATTTCATTTGACAGCTGCATCACTTAGGACTGTGATGTTGTTATATTCCTGTTTTTATCATCAAGTCATGGGGAAGAAGCACATGCACAGTTTCTATAAACTGTGGACTTGTGAAGCCTTTTTAGACTGTACCAGAGATTAAAGGCTCTGAATAAACTTGAACCAGATGCTGTTCTACTATACTCATTTCATCTCTGAATATTATTATATTCTCTAACCTTGATGACATCTTAAATATTGGACAGATGCTTTGCTAGATTTGATCTGTTGCCTTCCTTCACCTTCTGCACATTTTACTCTCTTGTGTTTGACGGTTTGCTTTTATCAGTTGCATGTACGGTATAATGTTAGGGTTGTGGTTTTGATCAAAAATTATTTATCTGCACACAGGAAATGGCAAGCATCACGTAACGTTGCCAAGCGCCTCCTCCATGTTTCTATGCTTGTGCTCTTCTTTTATGGCCTCCGGTGAACTTGTGAAACGTGCTAAGCTACCCGCTGCCCTCTTGTGTCAGTACAGATTAGTGGCAAATTTTGTGTTGATCATCCTTTAACTGCCTGTGAAATACATAGCTCTTGTTGCTCTACTAAAAACAAATACAGTGATCCATAATATTTAGATAGTATTCTAAGATATCACAGCAAAATTTTAAAATGAATCATAATACCTTATGTGATTAAAACAAATAATGAATTATGATAAGATCACTATAAACTCACTTGAGTACAGCAGCAAAGACACATTATAAGTTCATATAGGAATATTATGGCAGGTTTTTTGTTTTGTTTTTTTTTGTTTTATTTTACAAAACCAGTAGTCTATGCAGCATTTCACAATCTGTTCCCTGTGTTTGTTTGTCTCTTCAGTCTACCTGATCCTGGGTCTGATCGTCATGTTGGTGGTGCTGGAGACCTTCTGTGAGCTGCAGCAGCTGAAGCAGCTGAGGAAGATGTTCTACCTGAAGAAGGAGAAGCCGCAGGACCGCCTGGCCATTTTGGAGCACGACCACCTGTCCTTCACCACGGTGTCCGACAGAACCACTGAGGACAAAACTCAGCCCTTTGTTAGCGTCCCGGCTCTGGCTTCTCCCAGCGGGGATGATCCCATGATCCAATAGACAGAGATGAGGTGAACACCTACTTCATGGATGACAATGTGAAAGCACTTACAAGGGTATTGGTATATCGTAGATACTGTAGGAGTAGATCATAAGCCTCAGTCACATGCATTCTGCAAATCTCAGCCCTGACAACTTTTAGTGTGCTAGTTCAGAATATCCAGAGTAAGAAAAACCTCTCCTTTATTAAGACATAGCAATGAAAATATAGTGCTATGCATCAGAAATCAAATCAACTCTGTATATATTGATAAGGGAGAAAATTAATTCTGTTTGATAGTTATTGGTAAAAGAAACGCCTCTTATTGTACTGACGTTTAATTTGTCAGACGGCTGACTCATTGATAAAAGCTCATTTTCTGGCTGTGTTATTTATTTAAAATATTTAGGGAATTTTTTAGGAAGTCTGCTCTCTAAAATCCAGCTGAAATATCACAAAATTGTCTGTAGTCTGTCAAAACATAGTGCATAAATATTTAAGAGATATTGCACAGGTTTGTGGAATGCACCTAATCAGGTGTGTGATATAAGGTATATAGTGCTGTCTAGAATTAGTGTGGCACATTTGTTAAAGATGAGCTGAAATAACACAAAAATATGAACAACACAAACAATGAGCTATAATTTGTGTTCAGAAAGAAGTTGAAATGATATGTCATGCCCTTTTTTTTTTATTTTAAGAGTTATCGCAGAACTAACCAAGTTTTGTAATGCTTTGCTGCAGCCTTAATTTGATCACAGTGACTTTTTTTTTTTTTTTTACACGGATTTACACGGTTGAATAATGAAATGTTCTCTGAGGGATTAAAATCCCTTTAAGTTACCACCCAGCTGAAACAGATACACATCTAGCTTGAACTTATCACCGTGCAGAACTGAACCATGACTGTACAGGGGGAGTTAATGTGTGGTTTCAAGCAAATTAATTCACTTTGAATCTGAATACTGTGACATTTCACTAGTCAACCATGCAGTTCGCACAATACTGGTATAAAAAAATGGCATGGAAATGAACCGCAACAGAAAACTAATTGAGTTGCAGAGGCTGCTTCGTTTTATATAAGAATAAAAGCAAGATTTTTAAAATTAT
>OMLF01012637.1:0-18963 GCA_900302615.1 Holocentrus rufus | reverse complement strand
AGTGAGTGCAGAATATAGCCCATTGCTTGTACTGTTTATGCTTCGTAGCATTTTTGGCTCAGCTTTATCAAAGGTGTGAATTATTCTGGTTGCATAATACATCATCGCATATCATAATGAAGTAAGGGGAAAAAAACATTTGTCTGCTGATATATCTTGTGTTATCTCAACATGTTCCGATGCTATTTCAAGGTTGTAAATGTTTGCTGATAAGCACTGTTGTTTGTCTGAAATGGATTAATGTGTCCTGGGCTGTGAGAAAAGGGAAATGAAGTTAATAGTCCAGTTTCAAAAGGGAACCACAGAAGGGCTGGCCGTTGCATCATCAATGAAGAGTTCACTTTACAGAAGCACTGGTGCCATCCAGTGAAACAGAAAAATACTTGTTCTGAATTTCCTTTAAAGGAGGACAGACATGGTTGCACAGACAAAGTGTATTTCATGGGTATTTAAAACAGGGGACATTTTGAAATGAGAATATTATTTTGTTTGATAATCTGTAAGGCTTGATAATGGCTTTGAGTAAGGTTAGAGGATGAATTGAAACTATTTTTACTGTATTTAAGAAACTTGAACTTGAAGAATATATATTTTTAAAGACGTCACAATGAGGGATGTTTACAAAGTTTGTAATTAATAAAGATAATTGCGTTGTAGAGAAGGTACATTAGGGAATCTTGAGACTAAATTAAAGCAGCAGGAGTGCAGCTGAAACATCTCCCATTTCGGTTAATCCAGCACTTTTTGTTTTTACTCTGCACACCAACGAACGTGAACTTCCCTTTATTTGGAACTGAAGCCTGAACATGTGCAGTTGCAAGTTTGTATGATAAGGCGCTGCTCTGTGTGTTTTTAAATAATGACATTTGTAAGTGCGAAAATAATGTTCTGTCAAAAGTAGTCCTGCTTTCATTCATTTGTCTTTTGTAATATTTCATTTGGGGCAGCTGTACACGATTGTTCAGCATAATGTAGAAATTCAGACTTATTTGTTGATTATACTAGATAGTTAACTAAATAGCAAGTCATGCATTTGTTGTGCATTTTTATGATGTTTCAGCTCCTCTGTGGAGCTCAATTTCTGACCTCATCATTCTCTCCTCCATTGCCACACATTAGTAGCCTTTTATATATAGTCTTGAATGTAATGTTTTTAAATGCTGTCATGCACACACAGTGAGCTTAAAGGTCTGACATGGAGCCGGAGTGCAGCACCGCTCCTTGCCGCTCTGTTGGCTTCGTTCATGCACAGTTTAAACATGGCATGCATTTTGGGAAACAGTGCTTGTAGGTGATCTGTGGGACTGTGTGTTCATGCCACATATGATATAACCAGCAAGTTAGTGATCACTTGTGGAATCATGTAAGATTGTGTGGACGTCTGAATGACTTTGGTAACACTTCACACAACCACCAGACCTGTAGTTCATCTCCACACTGGACTGGGCCTTCATGTAAACTGTGAAGAGTTGATACTGTGTTGATATTGTAAACAGAGCAAAAAGGAGAACTTGAATTTGTTGTTTTGTTTTATTGTTTTTTCTCTTTCATTGTAAACTGTTTTACTGTTCAGTGGATATTGACTAGATTGGTCCTAAGACATTGATTCTTCATCTTTGTATTGTTTGTTGTGTTTGTCACTGTACGCAAACTGTACAACCTGTTTGTCTTGAAGTTGATGACTGTCAGGGAAAATAGTGCTGTCCTGGTCCATCGTTATTCTGTGTAATCAGGGAGTAAATGCCACGCTGAGGAATACAAGTTAAAAGACAAAAACATCATTCAGTTATCTTTTTTTTCGAAATGTTTGGAATACTTTGGATCACATGGCTGTATAGGATTTCTGTAGATGTCTCTATATGTTTATTCACTATTTTAATACTCCGTTTTTAGTGTCTAGATGGAGTACGAGGGTTCATGTGAAATTCATTTCAACGTACAAGAGGAAAACATTTTGAAAGTATAAGCTGTAACACATCTCAGTGTCTTAAATAAAGTGTTGGTTTGTTATTACTTCGTCTGACTTTTCATTTTATTATTTCAGTTCATGCAACTCTTTTCTCTCAAATAGTTTTCAGTGCAACACCCACCTGTTTAGACTCAAAATGCTTTGCAGTGCGTTCCTGAATGTGCTGAATGCTTAAAGAATCAGCACATTAGCAACAGCTGGCACAGTGGCAGCTGGGCAATTGGGCTCTCTTATGTTATTTACAAGTGTCTGCCACAAGCAACATGTATGATAAAATTATTTACCAAAAACAGTTATTTTAATAAATAGGGTTCATCTGTAGAATGAAAAATGCCATTAACCATATTAACCATATCAAAGTATGTTTTTTTTTATTGATATTGCCTGGAAATAAACACGATTTATAGAAGTATACAGTCAGAGATATTCTATATTCTTTTGCAAACACACTCTTCATATGAAATGATGAAACGTAAGGGGCGATGAACAGGCTTCCATGCATACAAAATCATTCAGTTGAGGATGCAGATAATAAGAAAAGAGAAGAAAAAGAAGAGACTTCCAAGATATCATTTCATTTCTTTTTTTTCATGCATGTGTAGGAAGGACATGATAAGATGTGGATTCAGATTTTTGCATGTCTTTGTCTCCATCGTGGAAGAGCACTAATTAAAGACAGGAGAATAAGGGGCTCTTGTATAAAAGACATCCCAACAAATGAAATGCTCCCCTATGTCAGCTCAAAAGGCAACAGTTTGCACATCAGGCTGAGCCAGCTTGATTCTTGAAAGACAAGGGACTGTCAGTAGTTGAGAGAAGCTGACACATTTATAATGAAGAACAACCTAAAAACATGACCCAAAGATTTCCTCAGCACAAAGGCAGCATATTGACGGGTTCAGGAGTGGAATCAGACGATATGTGGCAAGAAGTATGACATGAGTGGTGTAATGAAAGAGCCGAAAAATGTCTTTTAGCTACATTTATCGGTCTAGATATATTTTGTTCCTTCATCCAGTATGTCAGTGTTAATCTGACACCTCAGGGGATACAGTCTTGTCAAAGCATTTTTATCCCAGTCTCCATCCAAGCACTACAGATTGTGCAGAGGTTTATGGCCACTAGCAACCATGTATTTCTGTAGAGAGCAGTTTTCCTGCAGTTTTCTGGTTTGCCCTTAAATTTTCTTGCAAGGAAAGCAACACCTTTGTTTTTCGTGTGTTACTGAGCAGACATGTAACTGCCTCTGACGTACAAAAGTCTCCTATTACAAAAGCACTGAGCTGACATCCATGTTATCAAGTTTGAAGAGCTGAATAAAGATGAGGGAAAAGAAGCTGAGGGCAAATTGATGAGCCTATTTACATTATTACCTATGGGCCTACAGTAATTGGTAATAACATTGAGGATGTCAGTCTGTTCATAATAAGCACCAAGTAGGGCCTGCACCTCTTGATTTACATGACTGTAAACAAAGTGATGTAATCAGCCCAGGATACTCATATAAAACTAAGTGCGTAAAAACGTGTCTTATGGATTATGAATTGTGCTTCAGTCTACTTTATAAAGAGCAACAGAACAACTGAATGCCAAATGCAACTCTCAACACCATCATCCATTTTGTGCAGTGCAAATAGTCCCATTATCAGCTGAGCACCTTTAATGTTTGAGCCCATGGCAACGTGAACTCTTTCAGCTTTCTCTGACCTTGTTATCATTCTGAGAGAGAATCGTGTTTTTTTTTTTTTGCCATGTAAAAGGTTTGTCCCTGAAGTGTAGCACCACATTATTGTCACCATGTTACTGTGTCAGAGCCATTTTAGTGATTGACTACTGTTCATATTCCAGTTTTATTTGTTGACTGCAGTGCTTTGCAAAAAATATTCAGACCTCTTGACATTTTGCACATTTTGCTGTGCTGTTCAGTTTAATCAAAATGTGTTGAATTGGGATTTTCAGTCTGGGCTCTTTGCAGAGTAGGTTTCCCATCAAAGAGAAAATAAATATGCAGAAATTAATGTGTTGTACCCATTTGCTTTGCTTGGTGTAAATTGCTATTCTAGAAAACTTTGATCAACATTTCTGTGTCTGTTGCTCAGATGTAATATTTAGACTCTATTAAGTGATTCTGAACATTATTTCCCTTTTAACCTTTTTTTAAAAAGTGTATTTCTTGCTTACGAAGCTGACAGCAGCTCTCTTTATTAAATCTTGATGGGACTTAATGGGAATTTTATGTGTCATGTAAGCTGGACTAGCCATCAAAGTGTTCATTTTAAAAAAAGTTTGTAAAGAAAACATTGTACAGAGCCACCCAGTACAGTCTAAATATTACATCTGATTAACAGATGATAAGAAATGTTGAGCAAATATTTGCCAGCATGGCAACTTGGCTGAAACAAAGCAAAGGGTTTGCATAAGTATGCAAAATAAATTCTTCTATTTTAATTCTTTATGTAGCATGTAGAAAAAGAAAAGAGCAATTTATTCCACCATAAATCACGTTTCTTTATTCATTTCATTTCATTTTTTATTATTATTTTTTCTGTTTCATATGACTACCTTGTATATAGTTTCTTCTCATAGAAAATTATTTTGGAAGCGTTTAGTTGTCTATTTTGGATTCTTGTCACCTTTGACCTGTGAGGATGTCATCAGCAGAGGCCGCGCTGCTTCCGTCTCTGAGGAAGGTGAGTCTGTTCGGTGCTCTTGTTAGCTTATGCCTTAAAAGTTGTTGTAGGAGTACAAATGTTCTGAAAATCGTGAGGTAAAGGGGAAATGCTACTTAAGAACTGTTTACTGTTAAGTTTAGCGGAGAATCGAGTGTTTTATTGAACTTTTGCGGCCGACTCCAAAGGCATCACGGCACTGCAGCAGTCAAAACAGAATCATATGCATTAGAACAGACTAATAGACGTATAAATGTATTTTGGATATCTTTTTATAGCATATCTATGAGTCCACTTATCTCTGAGGAAGGTGTGCTGGGGGCCGCTGTGATATTTACGTGCTGTTATATTATCTCACTCCATTCTGTGATAAATACGTTAATAAATAAATACGTCACTACTTCGGCTGAACTGTAACTTCAGTGTCCTCATCCATTACAAAACTGACTGGTCACATTTAGCATACAGTACATTCACAGAAATCTAAAGACTTGTCATTTATTGATCGCCTTCAATGGTTAATAATCATTATCTGATTGCTCTTGACAACAATTTAATCAGCGTTGTTATCAGCATTGATTGTTGTTGCATTAACAGGCCAAACACTAACTGGTGAGGCAAAATTTTCACCACCGTTGGTTACTGTCTGGTCCTCCTATTAAAAAAAGCTGTGTGACAAAAATCACTGTAACAAGACAAAACATCAATAGTCATTCAGAGCTATCAGTTAACATATTAAAGTAACTGCCTGTATCTCCTTAGGTACTTTCAGTAATGTTTGAAATGATATGATTGCATTTTTAACCTTTAACCCTACATGAAAGTACTTGCTACCTAAAAGCAAAGACTTACACCTACACTGTTTGAGTCTCAACTGTATATAACCAACTGAATGATGGTCATCCACTCATGCAATATAGGACATCTAAAAAACTGCACCTTTCCATAGCAAGCATTTAAATTAGCACTCTCCATAACCTTTTCAGCGTAACGTATTGCAGGTGTACCTCAAGTGGAACATGATAAAATGAGGATGATCACACTATTGCATTGCATTTGGTTTGTGATCTTTAAAACATTTTGCTGGTCACTTAGCATTTAACACAGTAATACATTCTGTCTGTGACTTCACAGGCAGAAATGACAAAAAAGATGACACTTGAAGCTGTTTATTTTATGTAGCGCACAAAGCCTAACTATCAAACAACAGCGTGTCAAGTTCAGTGTTTTATCACAGTAAACTGTTTTCCCAGGAATACACCTATGGGAATCTCAGGATGGGGAAAGCGCTCGATCTCAATTCACCGAGATTCATGAGTGAAACTAGTCCCATGTGTCCATGAATAGGCATAGATTATTCATGAGCATGATGCCTTTTTTTCCCTTTGCTCTTGCTGTTCAATCCACAACTCAGGAACATAATAACTGTCACAGAGCTCGAGGAGGTGATTTTCATTCTTGAATTAGCATAGCCTTTCTATAAAAATCCTCATCAGTAACACTTGATTATAACCTTTTTTTTCCCCGGTCTTGTGTGATCATGCACTTGCATAATTGCTGTACATTAAAAAATAAAATCCCCTCTGTTGCCTGGAAAAGAGACAGCAGCCCCTTCACCCACCCTGGCCTTTGCCAGGAACTGAGCATTCTGCATGCACAAGCAAGGTCTATGTTTGCAGAAAAATGAAACCATACCACAGGCTAAATCAAACTACTCGGCAATCTAGGCCGTGGCCCGCTAAAGTAACCCTTAAGCAATCATATGCATCATAGGAAAACGCATCATCCAACACAGACAACGTCCCACCCTTCCTCTCCTTCACTTGCATGTAAACACACACACACACACATATGCACACACACGTTGTATGCACCGTTGTCAGTAGACTTAACCAGCACTGTCAGTCAGCAGTGTATTGGGGCAGAACGGGACTTTATCCCCTAAAGGCCCGGTTCTACACACTGGACTGAAACGTAGCAGCCAATTCAGTGTCATTAATATTGCCATTTGATCTTTTTCCATTATTCACATGCACACAGGAAACTACCTGCGCCTCAGCTGTGAAGATGAAAGAATCCAGCCCTGTGTTTGCACTCCACCACTTCAATGCTTTTTTATTTCCGTGCTGGAAGAGAGAGATCTCAGCGTGCATGTAATTTGCACTGAATTTAAAACTATTCTTTAAGGAGTCACTTCTAGTGTGCACTTATTTGCTTTGTGTGTGCAAGCTATAGATGCTGTTATAGTCAGGCAATGGCAATTGTCAGTAAAACAATTTTATTTTGTGTCCATCATTAATACTATGTTCTTATACTGCCTGGAGGCTTCAGCATGACTGGTGTTATACAATGTACTGTAATAGTGCTGTGCATGTTGCTATACAGTGAAGGATCGAACAACACGCTCCAGAATTGCTGCATAATGTAGATTTCATCTGCCGGGTCTCAGAACAAGTCAGTGGTCCCACAAACTCACGGTCCAGGGACTTAGGGGTCAATAAGGACAAGGGGTTGGGTAGAGGCGACAAGTGGCATCTACCCTATAGCGCTGCTTTCTGATGGTGGAGCAATTCTATTTATATCCTGACACAGACATTGGGGACTAAGGGACTGCAGGAGGCCTCAAGCACAAATATTCCCCACTGCCAACTCAGTAACTGTTCTCATTTGCTACTGCAAACAGGAAGCTTTCATTTGCTGGTGTGGATGGATGGCTGATTGAGGTTTTGATTCTGATTTTATTTTCCAAATGGTAGTGAGACTTTGATGTTGTTACAATTGACCTATAGGAACCGGAATGAAATGTTTGTGTTACGCTGTAATACATTTATTTGAGGTGCTAGTCGATGTGGTTGTCGTACTTCTTGGCATAAAAAAGCCTTATGCATGCTGTCTGTTGTGCTGACTTTGGCAAATAAATGAATATTCTTCCCACCCCCCACCTACACACCCATATGCACACACACATACACACGCACACACATATTCAGAACACAGAGCCGAACATAAACACTTTGCCCTAGTTTGCTCTGCCTTGAATGTATAAGAAGTGAAAGAAACTGACAAGACCAGAAGGAAGGAGGATAGAGAAGAGGGAGGAGCAAATGATAAGTCGGTGGTGCAGCCATAAGCTTTCATCGTCTTACAACAATTCTGCAGTGAAACCTCCAGCTCTGAAGTGCGTGACGGTCATAGAAGATTAGGACGCACACTCAACCTCACGTTCCGTAACTACTTCTTCATCCCACTGTTGGTGACGATGAAGTTGACTTTCGGTTGGATCAATTCATATTAGCAAGCACATTATTCATTTCTCAGGGACATCTGATCAGTCTTGGCTTAGATGATGATGTAATTGCTGCTTGATTGTGTGACAGCATACCCAGTGCTATTAGAGCAACAATGGCTACACCTTTGCAATGCTCAGACGCTGGTTACTTTTTCTTGTAGCATTTTTGCATCAAATTGGTCTAAAAACTTGTTTTTGACCCACACAGCACCCAGCTGTCATTGTTAGAGCCCAGTCTTCACACCCAAGTAATCATAAATAATGGGTCATAAATATTCAAAGGAGGCTTTCTCTCTCTTTAAATGGAAAATGTCAGATAGCCCTCAAGACTCAGAGATGCCTGCTGCTGAGTTTTCTCTTGCCAACACGGGGTCACTATCTATCTATCTAAAATCTTTTTTTTTAAATTACCTAAATCCAACAAGCTAAATCCAGTGAGCTTGTGACAGTTGATTTATGCATATAAACATTCATATTCTAACTGTATCCCTGTAAATGACATTGGATGCAAAGCTGTGAATCTGAATGTTTCCTAACACTGATTAGGCCTTTAAACAGAGTCTATTATGTGATTTGTTTAATGGCTGTATGCAGAGTTTGTAATCTATGCAACCCTGAACAGCTACAATAGCGCCTCTAAAGTCCCATTTTCCTGGTGATTGAAAGCTTTAATTTAGTATTACAGAAATGGTAGCAGAACACAGAGAGAAATATCCAGTGAGACTAACATATCTTTAATAATGTATTTTTTCCCTTCTTGTTTTCATTTGTCAGCAAAACTAAAAAGAGAACATCTAAAAATTAAAATCAGGGAAGTTAGACTGACCAGTTGCTACAAGAAAATGTTGATGCCAATTTTTTCTCCCACCAGAGCTGTTTGTCTGGGCGGCTAACCGGTTCATGATGTTGACACAAAACGGCATCTACAGGGCCTCTCTGGGAGATTGTCCTGGCTGCTCTCCAGCTGTGTGTCAACCTTACCAATAATGGCAGCTGAATAGCAAATATACCCTAAAGAAATCTCACAGGCTCTGGGGACAACAGGGTGCCGATTCTGCAAAGGTTATGTTTCCGTCTGGCTAAAATAACATAAGAGTTAGATGAGTGCTCAAGGGCTGCATGTCCTTATTTCAAAACAGTGGAAAACGTGCATGGAAAAAAGTCTTTGTGGAATTTAAGTGGTAATTTCTCCCTCGCACAGGTGTATGCAAATGCAGAAGTCCCTAATCGAAAAGGAGCGAATGCAAAAATGTGCATGAGTCCACTGAGCACCTGAATACGCTGTAGTGAATGTGACCTTTTTTACTGGCTCAGAGTTTCACTTCACTTCCTGCACCAGCCAATCAGCAGCGCCTTGTCACACTGTTTCCAGGCTGAGAGCTGCATTAAGTATTGATGGCGAGAAGCGAGAGGATTTACATCATACTTTTTAAATTGTATGACTCTGGACACAGGAGGATTAAAGAAATAATGGAAATAGATGAAGGAAATATGCTGGCTGCTGATGACGACTGAGCACTCAAATGTTCAACTTTTTGAGGTCACAGAAACAAATGAAGAAGAAAGTATGAGGAAGGATAATGAAATATTAACCTAATTTTGCACTCTGTTGTTGCTGTAGTTACTAGTGAACGTTTGGGATGACCCTAAAATCCCACTATGCCACAGAAAAATATTATGTAATCTTTATAGTGGTATCATACTAGTTTCAGAGAGGGTAATATTAGATTCTAGAAATTTTAGTTCATATCTCAATTTTCATGCAATTAATAGAACCTTTATGTAATTTCAAAGATTATTGCATTGATTATTCCTCCTCTAAATCCAGAGTTTGTTACTTTCTATGAATGCTAATCAGTCAATTCTTTCAAAATGTCCTCCAATTGGCATTGTTGTATGACTAAGAGATCATTAACTTATCATCACTACTAATAGACTAAAATGATTTTGTTTTGTTCTCAGCATGCACAAAACTATCCAGAGACTTGGACATTCAATTTAAATTAAGAGCATAAATACAAATTTCTTTTAAATAACAACTAAACTTTTCTGTTAAAAAGACCAACACTGTAGAATTACTGTAAAGCCTGGATTATGGGCTGGTTTTATGAGAATGAACTGATCATTAGAAAATGTATTTCATTACTTCTCTGTTGACAGCTTTGAAAACAGCACGATCTTTTTATAATGTGCTGATGCCACTCATCCGGTTAATGAGTGAATATGTGAGTTAATATCTCCCATCTGTACATTGTGTGTGTGTGTGTGTGTGTGTGTGTGCGCACATATGTGTGTGTGTGTGTGTGTGTGTGTGTGTGAGAGGCAGAATTTGGATCATCCTCCTTGTGTTCATTTCATGTTTCTTGGCCTGGAGCGTCAACTCTCAGTTCATTTCTGATCCATATTTAGAAAGCAGCGCAATGCCCAGTAGATTGGGGCACCAATTATGCTGCTATTAGAAGTCTGATGAGGTGGAAGATAGTTTACAGGATGGCAATGAACAGATAGATAATATCCCCTCCCCAATTATACTTTTAGGTATGAACACATAGGTACTATAACCAACACTGCAAAAATCTTCCTAACAGGTTATTTAGTCTCATATTTAAAATCTTATCTTAACTCTTAAAATCTTGCTTTTCTTAAAACAAGTAACATCTACTAGTGTAATTATACATACTCACTCTTGTTTCTGATGCTAAACAACTTGTTTCCACAATTTTCTTGAATTAAGTGTCATTCTCATGGTATTAGTGGGCCGCTCTGCCTTATTCTGCCCTGTTTCTACTTGACCTTAGAAAAAAAAATCCTAGAAAAAGTGGAACCATGTCATAAACAAGTGGGATTATCTCATCCCACTGGCAGATTTTTGAAGAAAAACAAGATTTGAAAGTGGAATGTGAGTCTAAATGACTTATTAAGATGAATGTTTTTGCAGTGAAACATCTGCATTGCCTGGAGCAGTATCCCATGGCAAAGATGTCTCGGTTATTTTTATTTGTCAAAGCAGAAGGTCGAACAATAAGAATTGATTTGTCTTTGCCTGAGGGAGGCAGAGCTGACAGACAGACTTGAGGTGTGCATTATGCAAGATGAACCTGATCCCCCCTCTCCTAAACTCTGTCGATGGGAGGTGTTGACCTGCTTATTGATGACTAGACTCCACTTTTTTGCTTGAGTAAGCACAGGTCTCACCCCCCTGTAGAGTGAATGTGTGAGGTGTGGCTGCTCTTTGATCAATACAAAACCTATCTTAAAAAAAAAAAAAAGAAAGAAAGAACGGTAGTAGTGTTGTACTCCCTGCAGTCTGGAGCCCACAGAATGCCGTCGCAATGCAGCGGGTGAACCAGAGAGCAGGCACCTTTGGGCGACCCTGCCCCGTCCATACAAGGTAGGAGCACCACTCTTCTTCATCTAATACTCCGGTTGCAATTGCATGCAATTGTTAGATATATTTGTGAACTGTATTGCACTTCATCTAAACTTTATCAGACTTTGTAGATTGATATAAATTGTGTTATATTCTGTTGCTGAGCATGCATCTTCAGAATCTGAGATTATTCACAGCTATGGGGAAATTTCTCATACAACAAAACCAAAATTCATCCCTGTAGTCACAAAATCAACTTTTCAACATTTTAGAGAGCATGACAAAGTCATATAACGTGCTGCCATGGTTGTATATTTCACACTTTTGAACATGAGAAACAGAGAGGCTTGATTTACTTCATAATCTCCGACGGCAGTAAACGTATCACAGCTCTGATTGATTGTAATCAACCGCAACCCTGCAACTGTCTCCGATGCTGTGGGAGCGTGCAGCAGAAACAACATTTCTGCAGTTTCGTTTCAGCCTCTCTGCTTCTCCATTCTCCTGGACACCTGAAATGCATGGCCTGTCAATCAAATTGAAATGCTGGTGTCTTTAAGTAAGACAGATGATGAATAATAAACCAAAGAAGACCCTGGTGGACAGTGCATCACCAAGACATCCATAGAGATTACCTCTTGGAACAGACTGTTCATAATAACACAGGCTTCATTCACCTTCTTGTTAGGTACACTGTGTAAAAACATGGACAAACGCCCATGCTGAAAGTACATCTTGAACAGACTGGATATGTCAGGATGTGTATTTGTTATCTATCTATCTATCTATACAACACTCACACTTGAAACAACTTGGAGGAAACAACTTTTCTGCAAGTTGTTCGAGGCAAAGTCTTAATTTGCACCGTCTCCCTCTCTGCCCCGTTCCAGTGGCATTTGGGAGGAAAGCGAGACCAAAGGGGATGACAGAAGTCTGTATGATGATTAAAACATTTGATATTTCAAAAATAGCTCGAACAGTGCAGCTCTTTGATTAGCCCACTGATACAAGTTTCTAAAATTAAGAGGGGAAATGTAATTAATTTCAGAAGAGATATGCGAGGGTTTGACTGTCTGCCGAATGAATGATTTGTGATGGTGGGCATCGTCCAGGGGATTTCATTTTTATCAGCTTCTCCACTGGCTACCCCTCGCCTGGCCTTATCATTTTCTCCTTTTTTGCTTGAGATAGTTTTGAAGGAAAATGTCAGCATCCAGATTCCCAGCACCCAGTTCTGTTTTGGTGCTTAGGCAAAGTATACATCATAACATTAAATATTAAAAATGAAAAACCTTCTGTAGTGCATTTTTAAAGGAAGTTTATGGTTAAATTTTTTAGCTTGAACCGGTGAGACTCACCTTGTGCGTCTGTACTTGACAGTTGTGCTTGAATAGTTTTGCAGATTAGAGCGTGCTTTACAGCAGTGCTTTTCAGTCTCGGTCCTTAATTGCGATTTTTATTCTACCTCTCTAGTCAGGGACTATTTTACACCTGGGATGCAAGATGAATGCAATTAACTATCGAATAGGACAGAACAGAAGCAGCACTCTATGTAGAATTTAAATCTTCTGCTTTACAGGGGAGCTTTTCAAATCACACACCCACCAACGACTGAGATCTGAGCCAGTTCAGACAGCATGAGAGCAGAAACCGGGCTATGGGGGACCACCAGGGGTTCTTGAGGGGGTTCCAGGGGGTCCACAGGCAAAATGGTGATAAATTTCACGTGACTTGCCGAAACCTATCAGTAGGACGGAGTGTATGTGATTGACCATTATTATCAGAGCTTTCACAGTCTCCGCAATAATGTCCCCACTTACAAGTGCAGTGTCGACAGAAATCTTAGGCCAAAGGCTTTATCAGCAGAAATGTTAAGGGTATATATGCGCATATCCTTGATAGAAAAACCTGAAACCCTCTGAAATAGATGACAAGGCTCTGAAGGAGTGGGTGGTGGTTTTCAACCCTGGTCCTCAGGGCTCAGAGTACCTACCGCTGGTTTTCTATCCTATCCAGTAGTTAATTGGTTTCTGCTGTGCAAAACAGTTCCGGATTAGATGATGAGAATGAAATGCAAAAAGGGGTTTGGGCCCAGGGTTAAGATATGACAGGTCAAAGTGTAGCCTACTTCATAGCACTTCCAGATAATATTTTACACTGAATCCGGTAGATGGCGCTGTTGCAGTGCCTCCAGGAACCCCGATGTGTGGCAGCAACCAGAGCACAGCGCAGCCTCTCTATGTTGAAATGTACTGTGGTGCCTGCCTGGGCATATGTTTGTGGAGGTGAGAGGGAGCAGGACGATGGTACTTCTCTCCGTCAACGCCGAGGACGGACTATAACGGGCTGAGCTGCCCTGATTTGTGGCCTCTGATCATGTATGGTGACGGAGAGGGCACCATGTGGGACCGGGTCGGGCGGCCCCGCCGGGACTGCATGTGCTACCTTGGACCCCCTACTACTTTGATGCCGATGTAAGAAATCTTAACTTTTCAAAATGCAGTGTCGCCTGGAGACAGGAGGCAGGCGGCACCTGTTGCGCAGCGAATTTTGCAGGTGCATCATTAGAGTGAAATGACTCGGGCAAACGAATTGTGGATAAAATCTAAATAGAAAATCTTGGTGTGTAATAGTAAGAGTAAAATTCTTTGTGAATCAGACATGGTTTGAATGGTTATTGACCTACATACATGCACTATATTATAATGCTTCAGCAGCCTAATTGTTTAGGGTCAGTTTTGTTAAGAAATCAATTAACTGATAAATGAAACAATTAATCGTGTGTGGCTTGGCAAAAATCAATCAGATTTATTTGCTTTGAGTAGTAGGCTACAGTAATCCTATTATCTACTCACAGGTGGTCGATTTCAGACATCAATGAACCAGTTTGGTTACAGGCTACAGGCGCTGACAACTCGTCTAATTAGTTTTTATCCCGCCTGCTGCCACATAGAAGCTAAGAAACAAAAGTATTTTAGGATGTCTGAATGACAAAATGATATTTGATAGGCTACTGTGTGGTATGAGTAGGCTGGCTGCAGTTTTGTGCTCCAGTGCCTATAAGCCCCGACTGTCACAAGTGCTCCTCCTCTGTCTCTCCGAATCACTTATGATCGATTCATTAGTTACAAATTCCTATAAGCCTATCTTTACCCTAATAGGGATTGCACAATACATAGTATACAACAGGAGCAAGGCTAGTCACTTTCGTTTAGTGTCTTTCATCCTGTTTCTCTGCGGACGCAGGGCCAGTGAGGGATGATGATTTCCCTGCCTACTGTACGCTGGAGAAGCACTAGATGGGCCTTTGTTCTCGGTCTGGGCGTTTATCCACTATGGGACCTATAGAGTGACTTTTCTAATTTGGCCACGCAAAGCTCTTACTTAGACACCCAGTCATAGTTTAGCTTTGCAGACATCCCTTCCCCTCTGCCAAGCGGTCTCACCTTGCCTTACACACCGCCGCCCCTTGTCCCCTCTTTCCAGCGGGATGCGCAAGTCGCCCGACGTGAGCCCCAGAAGGCTTTCGGACATCAGCCCGCAGCTCAGACAGCTCAAATACCTGGTGGTGGACGAGTCCATCAAGGAGGACCTGAAGTCGTCCCGCTCAGTTGAGGACATCAACAGCGCGTCCATAGAGGAGCGAATATTGCGGATCACTGGCTATTATGGATACCAGCCTTGGAATGCAGTCTACAACAGTAAGCAAAACTACATTCAGCCTGCATGGAGCTGTGTACAGGTGTAACTGTTGCACAGCCGGTCACTCGACAGCTAAAACCACTTTTTGAAGGGTCATGTGTCCACTTGATCTATTAAAATACTGCCACTGGACACAGACACTTTTTGTTGGTTTAGTATATTTTTACAATGCCAATATTAAAGTCTAGATAAACCTGCACTAACCTATGGAAAAGCACTGCAAGACTTACACGATGTGAGTGCTTAAGTAAAATCTCCCTGTTACATACTTGTTTACTTAAAAGTAAGGCCAGCTTTACTAATATGGGGACCCTTAAGGTAAATGTTAGCATGAGTCTCCTTGAATCACAGCTCTAAATTCTCTCAATCCATCCTTTCTATACATTACAAGGTGGGTCTGAGTATGCATGTAAGATAAGAACAGTAGACTGATCTCTCCTGACTGAGAAAAGAATGATTCACACATGGTTCTAGTGACCATGTTTTGATGCTGGTCATCTTCGTCATCATATTTCTAGATTTGACTTTTCCTTGGCTTAAAGGATGGGTTGACAAATCAGCACGCTCATCATCGTTGCTGATAATGCCAGCAGTGGAGGGGAGTTTGCTTCATTAGAACTTGTTGAGTTTAGAGGTACTGGTGATACTGATTGCAGTAAGCACTATAGTATCAGTTGATTCTGCAATGAATTAAAATGCCAAGTTTTTTTTTCTTTTCTTCTTATTCTTTTGTGTCTTTGTTTGTCTGCACCACTTGGGTCGCTCTGCTAATTGCTGATGATCTTGGGTTGATGATGTCTTGGGGTGACAAATTGCTTTGGTTCTTCTGTCATGAATGACTATTTTCTTATGATGGCACCAGAATGACAAGCATTAAGGATCACAGTTTGCTTCACGACATCACTCCACTCACTCTATGGCTGCTGGCACAGATCACAGTCTTGCAATTTTTTTGGATGTTTCAGTGAGCACACTTGGATGTGCTACTGTGACAGAGGATGATGCAAAATGTAGGCTTAGTCGGCTCATTGGAGAAAGTTAATGCAATGGTGAGTTGTTATGGATGGTATGGGCTATTTAATGAGAGATGGAAATGTCTGTTGGCTTGTTAATGTTTGATTGCTAAGTTTTTATGAGTTTGGGTTATTGCTGCTCTCAGATGAATATATTGATGTTGGGTTATGCTGTCTGAAGCTATAGTAGATTTAGTTTTAACAGTTGGTGCATGAATCTCATAAATAGGATAGATTATCATACTAAAACCTGCTTCCTCAAAATTGCTATACACAGCCAAATTATCTCAACAATAGCTATTATACATGAAAGCCATTTGTGCTGTTCAGATTTGCATTTATTCTTTTGTTCTTTTGTTGCAATTGGTACAACGAGAAAGAGCTTGAAGTCAAGTGGCAATATCTGTTAGAAGTCAAGTGGAATACTTACATATCCTGACTGAGCAGGGGGCTGAAGAGGTGGCCATGACTGTATGTTGAAATAATATTTACTTTAACAACATGAGGGGGGTTCAAAAAAGAAATTTCATTTTATGCTGCTGGCTCTTTGGCAGTCAGTCAGTCAGGCAGTCACCTTTGTCTAATGGTAAGACCGCCCCTGGGTAAAAGAACAATGTAAGTCCAAACAATTACATAGTTAACTTTGTAAGGACATTAAAATAAACTTTGCCCAAAGATTACCTTTGCAAGGTAGGTCTATAAGGCATAGTCATGAATTGTAGCATTCAGGTACTGATGGATGCATTTAACATGCCTGAAAGGCTGCTGGTTTCATTTTAAGCCTGTTAATTACAGAGTTTGGGATTTTTCACCATTTTATTAACTGATACTGGACACATCCCAGTATGTAATCTGTTACATGGCTAACATGATGACAGGCCAGCTAAAAAAAACAAAATACTGGTTTCGTTTATAGTTTACTGACAATAAAACTGCATGCAGTTTAGGTCAAAATCTATGAACAGGACTTAGTCTGCACCCGTCTGCTGCGTTGTTGTCAATTAGCCCTGCTTTTTATTTAATTAAACTTTTTTTTGGAGCTTATTTATTCAGGCGCAGGTTATTTATGCAATTATTTCCAGGAAATCTTCTTTCGTGATGACGAAACAGCAATTTGTGTCCTCTGTATTACAGTTATTTTACTTTAAATTACCTAATTATCATGTGTGCAGCAGAGGGAATGAGGGAATCGTAATTACAGCTTGTTAGAGTGGTTCTGTTTCTAATAAGCTGAATCACCAGCTCATATTAAAGCTGAATGATTCGAGACTGAAGGGTCACTTTCCCCAAATTACCCAGATAATACTAGGGATCTCACAAGAATCGATACTTAGGTATCAAGTCAATACCAAAAATTTGGAAACAATTAAATCAACCATCAAAATGTTTGTGTCTTGGCGTCCTCAGACACTATGCATTAAATGGAAAAGGGTTTCATTCCAAAATTCTGTATCACTGCGGAGAAAAACTCACTTAAAATTCAACATTCAGTTTTTCAGGTCTAATGATTACTCTGCCATTAAAATAGTTTTCTTTAGGCAAAGGTCTTAGGGTAGCAGCTTCAGCCCATATTTGATTATTTCCCATCAGACATTGTTTATATGTGAGAGATCAGAGAAAATTCCACAATTTTCAAGTGATTTTTTTCCTTGTTTCAGCAGCGGTGAGGGTGATTGAGTTTGCTCCTATTGACCGTGTGTACCAGTCTCACGGTGGAATCAAAATTCACTGCAGGCCAAATCCTCCAGAATACAACTGCGGGTTCTCAGCTCTGGCATACCTCGTTGCAGCTGTGGTCAGTGGGAACACAAGTCCCAGTTGCCACACATACTGCACTATTGCGAGCTCTGTATTGAACAGAAACAGCCTCCAGCTCCCTTCATCACATTTTAAAACAGCCTAACCGCCTGTTTTTCCACTGGCACCTCGGAAACAGTGGTTAATGGCTAAAGAAATGAAGTGTGATGCTGAAGGCAGACAATATCAAGAGACAAAGTACTTCAATCGAGTGTCAAGAGAAGCCTATCTGCCCCATTTGCCCTTAGACCTTTTTCAATTTGAACATGTGCCATTTCACACAGCAGCGCACTGGCTAAGATGAGGGAAAGTATGAAATATTTGGAGAAATCACAAATTTCATAGGCAAACTGAAATTGAGGATGAACGATGGTAATGCGATTTGGCTTTTCTGTGTGACTTAATGGAGCATCTCAGCGCTCAGTATGAAATTGCAGGGATGCACACCAGTGACTGCAAACATGCAGGAGGCAATGCGTTTGTTGGAGAGCCAGATCAGTCAGTCAGTTAATTTCCCAATAGTGCACAAATCCAACCCACTCAGATTTGCAGATTTTCTCTCGCCGTGGAAATCCTGCCATAGTACGAGTCGGTAGAAGTGAATGAATTACAGTGCAGCTTTTATCCCAGACACAAAGCCACAGGTCCGTCTTCAGGCTCTGTTGAGCATATATTTGGAACCATATGTGAATGGGACGTCCTGATGGCTCAATCGGCTAAGGTCCATACAATGTACCTGTAATACCCTGAATTTGATTCTGGTCTCAGGCCTTCATTGTCATACCCATCTGTCTCTTCCATCCTGTGTTTCAAAAAAGAAATGCAGCAAAAATACCAAAAATAAATAGATAAATTCTTTATGTACTGCAGAGCAACAAATCATTTCACAGGACCTGCCTGACAGACACCTTTGCTCCGTTCTTAAAGTGGCCACTTTAAGGTGCCTGTGGACCAACCAAAATTCATTGAACTTACTTGACTAAATACCATGCACGCTACACAGCCGTTGACCTATCTGCTGCTCAGAGCTTCACATTAAGTGGCATCAGTGTAACATAACAGTAGTTTTGTTCAGTTAAAACCACATAGGCAATTTGGAAGAAAAACAAGAAGATTAACTCTTCTCCCCTCCTTCCACTTCCACCTATTGATCA
>OMLF01012635.1:0-15742 GCA_900302615.1 Holocentrus rufus | reverse complement strand
GGAAGTGTGACGCATTTTCGTCTGAGCGTGTCAGGCGGTTCGGACAGCTTCCTAACTTTTCTTGCTTTTTGTTGTGCTGCTGCACCGCTGTCTCACTGCTAGTGGATTTTTGTTTTGGAGAACACGTCTGCACCACCAATCACCACTGTCATGCTCAGGATGCATTCAGTAGGAGCTTAGTAAACTGTATTTACTCAGCTCCAACAGCTCTTTGACAGTAAAACATTTGCTTGTGTCTTGGCTCTGTCTCTGCCTCTTCTGGCCTCACTGTACTGTTTTGGCTGTTAAATGACACTGTGACAATAAGGTCAAACTGTTTTAATCACAAAAGTGTCAACCATATTGGATGATTGGCTTCACAGAGGAAACCTGTGGGTAGAAAGGATGACTAAACTCTAATACTGAGTTTCTTTTTCTTTTAGTCATTCAACTGCTCATATACTCTGTTCCCACCAATGCGGAGCGATAAATGCACAAAAAGTGCACCGCTTAATTCTTAAAAGATTGACTGAAAAGCAAAGCAAAAAAGGGCTGAGAAAGAGATTCAAAAAATATCTGCAAGTGATGTTTATGAAATAAAGTACCTGTACATTAGCAATTTCTGATTACATACTCAAGTCTATTGGGTTGACTTTGACCTTGATGTCTGGAAACGCTCTTTCACTCTGAAATGAGGTGACCTGATTACGCAAATAGTTGCAAGTTCAAGTTTTCATCCAAGAAGAACTGAAAATAGTATCACAGCTAAAGCCGACTTATAGTCTGTACTTGGATCTCTCAGCCATTGGCATATCAAAAATATGTGTCTAAAATGTGAAAAAAATGAAGAAAAAAGAGCTCTGTTATGGTCCACATATTTTTTTTAGGTCACTGTAACCTTAAAATGTTGTTCAGACAATGTTGTTTGTTACATTTCATCGCACCTGACTTTATTCCATCAGCCTCGGCTAAGATTTTATTTCTCTCTCAGTCCAGCCGAAAATTGAAAACTGAACTTGCTTATCAGCAATGTTGAGTTGCTATGACACGTCGCATCAAGATGAGAATTGTTGTTTGTTTTCATGTCAAGCTGCTCCCCAAGATATCAGGCTTCATATGAAACACACTGACGTCATCACTTCCTGTCACACATCTTAAACAGAATAAGAGCACTGACACAGACAGACCGCAGCGTTTCAGTGGTTTAGATGTTTTATATGTAAAACACACAATGTACTGAGAAGGCAGTTTTGATCAGATTCGGAGTCACCTGTAGTGGCTTAGTGCAGGTCATGTTGCTGCTGATTTGTGTGAATAACAAGCTGAGCAACACACACGTATACATACATACATATATGAAACCTCTCATATAAGTGCATTAGCAGGCATACAATATGACACTAAGCTGTACATTTGCAATATGCATACGATCAATATTCTACTGCATTCATTTTCTGTGTAGCAGCAGAAAGGTTATGAGGTTGAAGAAATTGTGTGTGACTCATCGGGCAGTGCATCATGCAGTCGATTTTTTAATACAATGAAACAGGTCATGAGGACGAACAGAAGGCTGATTTTGTTTGTGGGTCAGAAGTGAGTCTGAAACGGCTTCATTTTTTTTTCTAAAACTCGGTGATGACCAGCATTTTGACACCCTGATTCAAACTGATGCTGTAGAACTCATATTCATGAGGCTTTGCGGTTCTGTATTCAGAGTAGGAAGATGCTGGCAAGGAACCAGTGCTGGGTTGGGTCGCCTGTCCAGTCAGCCAACAAAAAAGTCCTCAGTGATTTCAAAATCTGGATTGCAGGTAGCCATTGTCAGTCGTTTTACCAACATAAACAAAGGAAAAAAAAAACTGAAGCTTGTCTGGCTGATTGACCTTATGACCCTTTGAAAGCAAGCCCCCAGGGAACAATGGTCGCCACAGAACAAATCTCTGTTCCCCCCAAGCCAGGAATTCATAAATGCAACAATGAGCAGCCAACTTTAACCACATAATGTGTTATAATGTCTTATAATAGACTTAAGTCTGAGCGTTTCAAATTCAAAATGGAACAGAGGATTTGTTCCATCCTGACTGCTGTTCACTGGGGCAAGTGCCTGTGTAAACAGCCGGAGACGTTTGAGCTTTTTATCCTTTTTATTTTGGTAAAACGACTGACAATGGCAATCTGCGTTCCAGATTTTTAAATCAATGAGGACTATTTTGATTTTGTCGGCCAGCCTTATTTAAGCTGCTTCAATCAGAGTCCTAGCAATTTGGAGCTACGGGAGACGGACGAGGACAAAGCAAGGAGAGAGAAGCAGGGAGACAGTGGGACGCAGACGAGACTGAATGTTTTGAATCCAAAAAAGGACATTCACGGGCGTATTTCACTACTTCGCAGATGGCTCAGTTGCCCCATATAGTTCAATTGAAGCCTGATTTTTGGCAGTACGTCTCTCAATACTAATGCAATTAGTGAAATTCATGTATTTACCAATAGACACTGTGGTGAAGAAATTGGAAATACAGGCTATCTTAAAAAATACTGAAATTGCCCTTTAGTTGATGACTGCTGGCAGCTCGTAACCCCATGGCGTTGTGGGCAAGATGCAGCAGGAGGAGTGTGTGAGGGTGCTTTCAGAGATGGGTCCACCATAGACCTGGATCGAGATCAGCAGTGAGATTTCAAGCTGCTTCAGTCGCTGCATCCTATTTGGAAAATATCAGATATGGAGCTCTGTATGAGTTCAGGGAGGACACACATAATTCATGCGTGCCACATCAGCTGATACAACACCAGTCACGTTCGTCACAAATACACTGTACTGACTGTATGTTTCTGCAGGCCTGTCTGTTGAAATTATGTACACTCCACATCTCAGTGATATGTGTCTGCTGGGTTCAGCTCTGTACACTCCTGGGAGTTTGACTGCACTCTTCAATGAATCATACAGAAAGCAGAATCGGTATCACCAAATACAGCTGTGTAACCACTCATACAATAACAGTTTTAAAGGGACAGTTCACCCAGAATACAAAATAGTTTGAAATCGTGTAACGCCACTGTCAGTATTAGCCGATATGCAAAAAAGGCAGTACTTATGCCATTAAACACTTAATGTAGTTTAAAAACAGTATTATCATTAAAGGAATGTTGTGTAAGATTTAGCGGCATCCAATGGTTATAAGGCAGACTGCAACAAAATGCAAATGGTTTGGTTTGTCCCATCTGAGCCACCGTAGAAACTTGACGAAGCAAGATGGCGGCCCATGTAAAACCGAGACCCAGGCTTATGAAGATTTTAAAAAAAGAATAAAGAAATTACTCTAACTTTTCTCTGCACTTGTTCATTTCTGTTTTTCATATGCTAATAAAAGGCATGTTTATGAATTTGATATCCCATTTAGTCTTTGACTCAATTAAAACCCTACACCTTTAAATAGTTTGTCCAGCAGACTCCAAAGACTACTCTACTTTGTGTAGCAGTGAGTTGGCAGAGCAGTGTATCACAGTTGAGCAGATGGTAGTGCAGATTGTTAAAATATCAAGCTTCTGTAAGATATCAAGTACACATCTTTATTACAACTGCTTGATTAACAAATTTGAGGATTCCTTGCAACAAATATGCCTTTTTGTGCATATAAAAACTATTGTCCAATTGCTATCAGAGGTTTTTACTACCTAATATCAAATATCATTTGCTCCAAAAATCCAGTGCTGATCAGGCTCAAGAAAAGATGATTTGATGTAATTGAAGTCCTGCAGGAATGCCAGTTGAACAGACGTTACAGTAAAACAGATCTGACAATGTTACAGGCTCACTTTAACATTCAGAGAAGTTTCAGTCCAGAATACTTTTTTTTTCTCCACAGATTTGATGTGAATAACTTTAACTCAAGCCCACTGCTGAGACTGTGTGCATATTTCACTTAACGAATGTCAATCATAAGGGAAAAAAAGTCTTGTTTTCTTCAAAGATTTATTATGGAGCTGTACATTGTTTTACACTGTCATCCACCGCCTTGTAAGAGTTTCTGTAAAAGGAAACAGAATGTGTGCAGCATGTCGGTGCCTGCTCGCCCAGGCTTGAAGCGTCGTGTTGTGTAAGGCGAGCAGTGAAGCAGAAACACAACTTTCTGCGGTAGTCAGTACAGTAAGTCAGACATCACAGCTGTTTCAAGGTGTGTCTTGTGCTCTGATAGGCAGTGTAACGGATGCTGACACGGCGATGTGTTGATGCAAATTCCCCTCAGTGCTGACGTCAAGGCGTGTCAGTGCATTTCCCTAAAGTAAGGCTCAGAATCGTTATGTCACTAACTCTGTTTTTTTTTTTTTTTAAAGATAGACAGCAGTTCTCCTACATGAGTCAATAATTAGGCACCAAATCAATACCAAAACTTTGAAAACGATACCAGTAGTACCGTTTTTAGTATTGAAATATCAACTCAACATGACTCCTTGCTCTGTAGGTCAGTTTTGTTATTGTAAAGCAGCTTTAGCCTGCATGTTTAGATACTGAAACACTTAAAGGCTTAAAGGTACAGTTCATACACTTCCTCGAATTTGAAATGTTTTGTTGTGCTGGTTTGTTTTCCGCTTGAAGGTTACACACCAGTGTTGTGCTTGTAACTCAGTGTTCGTTTTTGAATAACTGAAACACAGTCACTTGTTAACGGTTGTGCAGTGTTTTTAAATAAAGGCGTGTGTGCTGAATGGAGTTTTTTTCCCCTGTGGTATTGAATCAAGTTTCGAGAATTGTGGAATTTCACTGGTATCAGTATGAACCATCAGCACTGTGGTATTGTGACGCCTCCAGTAAACAGAGCTGTTTGTCTTGCTTGAACTAAGACATTCTGTACATTTTGGCAACAGTCTATTGATCATGCATATAGACACACACACACAAATGCATATACAGTACATGCTCTAAAAAAAGAAGTCTATTTTAGGACATCATATAGTCTCACATCCAGTTTTGAGATGTTATGTTTCTTAAAATGAGTGACCAAAAAATAACACTGGCTTCCAAAGAAGTTTCATTTGTTTCAGGTATATTCTGGAAACAATTTTGATGTCAAAGCAGAATAAGTTGATTTGCACTGGAAAAACTGAAAATTTCTCACTCTCACGTTATTATTTTTAAGAATAAAATTTTAAGACTCAGCACTAGACTTAATGATTTGTTATGATGGATATATTTTGCTTTGTTCAGTACATCATTACAGTGTGTCATTATGCTCCTCTGCAGAGCTTTAGCCTGTGTTTTATGGTTTCCTGGACTGTTTACTGGAGCTGTTTCTACAGTAGGTCCCCAAACAGCATTGTAGTCATTCTTGCATCAATTATGCTGAGAGCACGGGTGACTTTTAATTTCATTGCAGAAAAGGCTGTATTGGATTACATGTCCCCATGAGCTCTTGGTCTGACTTAGTCACTTTCATTCTGCGGTTTCCAATTGTTTTTTCACTCCGTTGGAGGCGGCGTAATTACTGAGGTAATGATTTTTATCATGGGTTTAGCTCATAGGCAGTAAAACTCTGACCTCTTGTGGAGAGGAAATGCAGTGCAAAAGTAAGCCAACATGTTTAATACAGTCGCCTTCACATGAATAAAAGGCAGCACATGTCAGATACATGTGCATTTTTAAACATAGCCCTGTGACGAATAAACATGCATATGTGCTGCATGCCAATACAGTCATTTTGTGTCATGTTGACTTTTGAAAACAGCCTGTGTTGAGTGGCTGGAATTGAATATTCCTGCCAGAATGAACCATATATGATAATTACAACAAATTAGAAGGCTCTCTGTGATGCTTTTAACAGCCTCCTGTGCAACACATTTCATTAATTCTAAAGTCTGTTTGGAAATTATGTTTGCATACAGCCACAAATAGCATTCTAACGGAAACACTGGTATTTGTCACACATCAGCTGTTGGAGTGAGAAGTTTGATAGCAGCTTTCTGTGGCCAAACTACTGTCTGTATTCATGATTAAATCTACGGAGGAGTGTGTTGAGTATGTAAATCCACTATTATTAAATATGCCAAGACATGACAGTTAAATCCAGCATTACTGTCTGAAGATGATTATTATTCCAGAAGCTAAAGTTTAAGATTGCAAGTAAAAATTCAGAAAAAAAGAGGAACTAGAACAACAGTGAAAAGCCATGTGTCATCCTTGACTTTATAGGAATTAATCTCTCAGACTGTTGGGGGGAAAATGCAGCTCAGATGTTTGCATGGCATTTCCATCATTTCCATTAAGTATTGATCCTGCTGGGTTGTTAATGTCTTTCAGTCATATTTTCCAATACAGCGGGAGCCCGTGGCAGTGGTAATGGTAAAAGATAATGACACGCATGTGATGAATAATCTGAGGCATTAACACGGATCAATGCAAGAATGATAAAGGGTCCATGTGTCAAAAACTTGGCTGTCAAAAACTGGCATTGCCTTTAAAGACCCCCACAGAAACACTGAGACTGTTGTTTACAATCTTCACCACTAGGTGGAGGCAAAGTCATGGTGATGTAATCAAAAACTACTACTGTAAAGCTTCACTCACCAATAACTATTACCTCACCTTGGCATGGCTGTTGATGAGAGCATCTTTCGGCTTAAAATAGCTTATTGGACTGAACAACTTTTATATTTTTTTTATAAGTTAAGTAACAGTATAAAGTTAACTGTTTTCTAGAACAATTAGGGCTGGTGAATTTGTCCTAACCAATTATGACTCAGTGAGTGACTTTGCACCATATCACTCTTGTCTCCCATGTTTACATCAAATTAATGCACAGATATCTCAAAGAACTTGTCATGAAAGAGGCATGACACTGTCACATGTCAAGTATGGATCCCAGATTTAACAGCAGAAAGGCCAATGGATGGATAAACTTAATTTTACCACTTCCTTGCATGGTTTCAGATATCTAAGTGCTGTTTTATACAGAAAAGTGGATGTAAAAAAAGGCAAAGAGGAACATTTTAAACAACATCTTGACCTTTTTGGCCTTAACAGTATGAAACAGACCGAAGTATGGGGGCGTGAGATGCATCGCAGAGGTGCAGCTAAGTGTTGATGGAGGACAAGCGAGGTGGTTCCCCTCCCTCCGCCTCTTACTCTTTGAAGTCAAGCTGCGTGGCCTTCTGTAGTCCGCCGTGACCCCGGAGACTGACCTCAACGTGGAAGTTTACACTGGAGGCAAAACCAATTTAGAGTGTGTTCCACAGAGAGGATGGATGTGGATTAGATGGGAATGTGGTGCATGTGTGTGTGAGTATATGTATGCATACATGTGTGAGTGTGTTGAATGCCATGCAGTTGGTGTTGGATAGAGGAACAGACACTGATGAAGAGGAAAGAGAGGCCAATTAGAGACAGAGAGCCCTATTCAGAATGCTCCTATAGGAAGGATGTAGTATCTTGAAACCCCAAATATTCCTGAGAGTGAAACCCCATGGTGAACAGAACAGGTCCGTATTGTTATGTGGTGTTATTCCTTCATTATGCGCTCTGAATCCCCCTCCTGCAGATTGGTGGATGGTGCAGGATGCCTGGGAGTCACTTGTAGGTTAGCGGCTGTGTGTGAGTGTGTGTGAAAGAGAGGGAAAATGTTTTTGTGGTGAACGTAATTGAAAACAAACTTCCCTTGATGAAGAATTTCCAGTGAAAGGTGAACTTTGTGTGGTTTCGGTGAGATGAATGATGAACTCTTGTGTGGATTGTGCTCTTGCATGTAGGACAGTGTGTGGCAGTTAAATTACGGTTAAGCATTGTGTGAAGAGATGAAGGGAGTGGAGATGCTTGTGTTTCAAGAGAGTGGAAAATGATGTGTGTGTGTGTGTGGTTTGGAAAGAGGTGTGCATGTGTGTGTGTGTGTGTCCCCAGTTTGTCCTGCACCAGCTTCACATAGCGGACCATTGCTCATCTCAAGTCTGCAGCTCCGCAGACTCCTCCAGTGCACAAACACACACACACAAACACACACACACACATGCATAGATACAGGAGGTAATGCACCGCACTCCCACGGAAGCATTCACACCTAAAAACGTACTCATACTCATCACTACACTGCACACACACAGAGGTTCCAGTGTGTGGGATTACGGGAGGAGAAACAATCTGAGTTCCCCGGCTCGCTGTGTTTATCCAGGCTGGCGGAGGAGGCCTCTCACTGGGCTGCTTCAGTCCGACTCCGAGCCCCCGCCGGCTCCAGCCTCTGTTGATCTAGACATTGTGGACTAATTTCAACCCCCGGGCCACGCTGTAAGCTCTCTTTATTTGGCATCTTTTTTCCCCAAAACGAACTCGAACACGTGCCCGCCTACGCAAGAATCAAAGTCAAATTCAGAGTGTATTTTGCCTCGTGCACCAGACGCACAAGTTTGACCTGCTTAATTGGTGTTGAAATATTACAAGACCGATACATGATCTAATATGACACAACAGGACCTCACTTATACAGCAGTGCAGACAATACATACTGTGATGTAGACTAAACATAAACATGCCACAAATATGTAAACAAGGCTGAAGAAATGTACAGTACTAGCATTGGCATAGTCGGTGGTAGCATTTACGAACAGCATAGTTTGGGTGCTTATGTATTGTAATGTGTGCTCTTTTATTGCATGTGAGTGTATGTCTGTAAGCAGACCAAGCATGACCACCTAAAGGAGTCGTTCATCCAAAATACACACACACAAAAAGATATTTTCCCACTTATTTCTAGTGCAGTTTATCCACCCAGAGAGTTTCTGTGTGATTTGGCGAGGCTTCCAGTGCACCGCGACCTTCCCTCGTCTTCTGGCGCTCCAGTACAATGGGACGGATGGGTATTGTTTTCTGAAGTTCAAAATGTCAAAAATTTACATGTGAAAAACTCAACAGCAGGAGCTCTTTCCAAAAACAAAGTCACAGTATTTCCTGCCGAACACACTTGGATACCAAGAATAGATATGCTGTAGTTTGCCAGTGTTCTGCACCAGGAAATAGTTCCTGACAAAACTCTTGGATTTTGCCGGGTATCGGTGTCATTGTTTTTGGAAAAACCTGTTGCTTTTGATTTGTTCACATGTAAATTTGTAACATTTTGAGTTCTATAAGCAAATACCCATCCAGCCCCATTGTGCTGGTGATCCAGGAGCCAGGGAAGAACACGCTGGACTTGAAACCCCACCAACATCAATTAAAAACTATGTGGATGAATAAATTGGATATATTTTGATAGAAATATTTTGGGTAGACTGTTCCTTTAACTTTGCATGGGTTCTCTTTGTCAGAGGTCATTGTGCATTGCTTTTGCACATTGTTTTTTTCATCCCAGCAACTTTTCACTTTGTTAGCATTATTTGAATTTTGTATTGTGTCGTTTTCTTCGTGTCATTTTGCTAAAATACAAATCATAGGCATAGTTGATGAATGAATAATGTGATGTGGATGTATTGCTTTACTCTACAGCTAGCTAGCTAGGTCCCTCAGCCATAGCAGTGTAAGGGTGAATTTAGGCTAGCATGCAAGCTAGGATTACTTGTTTAGCTTACCTGAGATTCTAGGCTACTTTTGGTTAATTCACACACTAGAAAGACCAACAACCTGCAGAATTTTAATCTACTTGTGATTGGTTCGTGTGCTGCAACCATCAGGCTTGTTTGTAATTTGCACTTCCGTGTCGCCACCTATCCTGCCATGCTGTGCGAACATAATCACCTCTCATTGACAATTAATGGAGGTGAACTGCTCACCTTGTGAAATTGTGTCTCGTCTGCAACTACCATATGCGTTAACCCTCTCTGACAGATTCCTCACCTCCCTGTATTGAGGGGATCAGTCCTTTTCCTGAGGGTAATTGGCCTTTCCTTCTCTGTCCTGTCACGTCAAGATGGATGGCTTAATTTGGGAAGGCATGTGGCCCTAACCTGCTTAATTAGAACAAATAAATCCACCAGATTGGGTAAAGGTCACCATAGAAGACAGCCGTTACGTGGACCCCTCAGAAACTCCCATATCAAATCAAACAGACTGACTGAAAATAAACTGCCATGTCTTGTATGACAGCGATATTCCCTTTATTGTTGCTCTGTTGTGCAACTTTCTCTGTATGTTGGGTAATAATGTGGATTTGGAAGGCTTCAGTCTGTGTAAGAACTGCCTTAAAAAAGTGATTCCCAGACTGTAGATGTGTGTGTCAGTGTCCATAAATCTATCTGTCATAAATCTATCCATCTGTGTTTCTCTGTCTGTCAGTGTAAAACTGCAGGCCGTCACTTCTTGGATTCTTCAAAGACATTTTCTGTCTTTCTTTCCCCTCTCCATCACTTCATGCCTTGTCTCTGTCTGGACACTTCCCATTTGACTTCTACTGTACGGTGCTTCTCCCAGACAAGTTCATTTCTATCCTTCTATTTCTTTCTTTTTCTGGTGAACCATGTCTTTTTAGAGTTTGTAATTAAAGGTGAGTGTTGTGTAATTTTGGTGAGATGGATGACAAAGTCAATTCTGGATTATAACTTTATACTGTCTGGCAGTTTGCAGCAGTTACTGTAAATTAAGGAAAAAAAGTGAAGTACTAAGAAGCCTGTACATTTGAGGGCAATGATGTATCATTATCACGCAGGATTGTATTTTGTTGTTTTGCATAGGTTTGCAGTATATTTGCGTTTTTGCATTGTCAGCGGAGTGCTTGACTTTGACATATAACTGCATTCATACAGCGTGTGCATGCCATCGCTTATAGAAATCAAATGGACTGTTTAATAATGAATATAGGATCTTTGGTGCTGTCCCGAATGTGATTTATTATACCCAGAAAGTGGTTCCCCCCCAAAATTCCTATGATTACACAGTCTGTTTCCAACTCACTGTCAATAGACAGCCCCGGGTTTTGTCTCTTGACATCATAACAGATTGCAGTCCCAGTGTCCTGGCTTCTACCTTTGGGAAAAAGCTGTTCATCTGCACTAATATGGGTTGTCTCAGTTCATAATAGTGCCGAATACAAATACCGTTTTATGGTGGATTTTCACTTTGAAAGCTCTTTTCCTCAGTTTGCACAAAAATGCATCAGGCCTAAACACTGTAGCAGCTGATCCACGATCTGCTCTGCCCCTCCGCTCTCGAATGACCCGACGCTGTGACCTGGCTGAGCAGAAGTAAAGTCTTTGATTCAGCAGCTGTCTTCTCCTCCTGGCCATTAGGTGCCATTAGGCTGGCTCTCTTCATCTGAGCCTCCTGTAAACAAATGAGCCAACCGTCTTGTTGGACTGTGAGAGGAGACACCAGCCCCTACCCTTAGCTCCATTCTCCAGTCTAAACACATACAGTGACCCTACACACACACACTGAGAAGCAGACACACATATTGCAGGTATGGTGTATATGCACAACAGAGATATTCATGAAATGAAGACAGAAGTTTTAGCTAGCCCATGCAAAATTGGGTTGCACCTCCTTTCCTTGTTCCAGCCACTGCCACTAACCCATAACCCTCTCAACACATGGCTACATCATTCACGATGATGTCAAAACTCTGAACCTCCCACTCCCCACCCCACCCTTATTCCCAGCTACGGCTGGCTCTGAGTTTATGCCAGGTAGTTTACTTTAGCTCACAATCCCAACCCCGTTTCTTACAAGGTGGCATAAAGGTCAAGTCATCAAACCTGTGCATGACTCTGGGTGTGTGCATCACTGTATGTATGCAGACTGGGAGAGGAAGAGAGAGCATGTGTGAGGCTGAAATGGGACAGAGGGCCCAAGCGAGGGGTACCCCGATAGGCCCCAGAATTCCCCCGAGCAGCACCCAGCATAGAGGAACAACTATGGCCTTTGTTGGTCGCCCCGTGGATCTCACACACAGTTAATATAGACTTTTCCCACTGACTCTGCCAAGAGTCTGAAGTCATTTAATGAAGTGGCGGCTGAGTTTAGAAGGAGCCAGTGTGCTTGCTGCTCGCGCTGACAGAATGGAAAATGTCTGTGTTATGCAGCGAACAGCGAGCGACAAGAGGAGTGTGTTCTGATACTCACCTCTGTGCACGTGCACACACGCACGCACGCACACACACATGCACAGGCAGATGCATTAGGCACACACACTTGCATAGACACATGCAACAAAGCTTCACAGAGAAAGACACATGCAGTATATTTAAACACACATATATTGTATCTGGCTCTTAAGGATTGCAGTTTCCAGCACAGATAGTGTACACCATGGTGTCATAGACTCATGTGTAATCAGCTATAATCAAGACTAACTATATTAACATCCACTATGTGAACTCACAACTCAAATAACAACTCAAATGTTGTATTGCAAATTTCTATCTTATTCCTGTGTGTTTGAATCTGAAAGTATCTTCAGTGTCAAAGTTTTTTCTTTGTCAATATTAAGTGTGATTTATGGGTAGCTAACATTTCTCAAGGCCTAAACTGAGCTCACTTGTGGCACTCATGTACTTAAAATGAAAGCCTAATTGTTTCCCAAATTCTTTGTAGTTATCTCTTTGTTTGGTTCATTTATCAGAGCATAACCTCACCTTTCATGTCCATTTTCACGCTTGTCTATTTATCCACTTCTCCTGTGAATGGACAGTATCTGTGTATGTATTTGGTCGCACTTCTATTCAAGTGCCTGTCTTTTCATCCATCTATGGGCAGATTGCAGTCTGTTTTGGTGTCCTATTGTGCAGCTGTCAGTTATTTTAAAAACACTCGAGTGTCATTTGCTTCAGATTCCATCCCTTTCAATTCTGGCCTCTTTTCTATCGCTCCACTAGCGTACATCTTATTGAGTGTGCATCAGCGGGCGGATTCATTCTTCTCTTCTTCCAAAAGCACAGTTCTTTTTTTTTTCATAGCAGCCATAAGCCTCCTTTTTAAATCCATGCACAATGTGTTTTTGTCCATCCTCCTCCATCCTTTTCAGTGGTGAGTGCAGGGATTCTCTCTCTCTCTCTCTCTCTCTCTCTCTCTCTCTCTCTCTCTCTCTCTCTCTCATTCTGGGGCATCTGGGTGCATAGTGGGGACCCCTGAGCGTGGTGCTTGTCTTGAAGCTCAATTGTCTGTCTGTAATGAAGCATGATGAAAGATAACAGAATGAAATGTAATAATTCATGCGGGCCTCAGTGAGGAGCACGTGGCTAGCGGTTGGCCCGGACCGTGATAGCCTCCTGCTCGGCTCGCAGGACAATGGCCCGGCCCTGCCAGCACCACTCGCCCTGCTCTGGTCCAGCAACCTTGTTGTTCTGTCCCCTCTCTGTCCGCTCGCCGCTATTCAGAGTCACTTAACGCTGGAAGGCCGTCTGTGATCACTGGGATGCCAGAACATCTCTTTGGGAAACAAGGCAAATAAGATGCTCATCCCCTGTCTCTGTGGAATTCCTTCATTCTGTCCTTCTTTCTCCTCCTGGTTTATAACTTTGGGCTATCCTCCTGGGTTTTCAATTTATAGGTTTATTTAAAGATGGAGATGAACTAGTAATTGCTCATCATCATCTCATTCCCACTGCACTTCTTTTTCTGGTCTAACCAAATCCGTTTATTACTCTTATTCTATTCCTTTGCATTTAAAGGTACACTATGCAAAATTTCCAGGGGTTGATTGAAGTGAAAATAGAAAAAGATATAAAGAAGAAACAACTAATTAGATTGATGTTTCCACATCGTTCTATTTGTCATTGATAAATAACATGGCTTTTTCTCGTGTTTGTCAATTGAGTCTAAAGGGTCCTCACGTTAATTGAGCCCCCATAATTTTGCAAAATGCACCTTTAACTCTTGCAAGCTGGTTCTGTCAGTACAGGGAGACTTATATTTATTTTAACCTTTTATTGTGCCGGGGATTATAGACATGCCAGACATTCCATAAAGTCTCGCATGTCATGGTTTTTTGGCTTTTGTCCACAACTCCCACAGTGTGTATCTGTCAAACTCGTCATTTGTTGACCCTCCTGTTGATCACCTGTGGACGTCACTGTCGGGTCAAACATGTGGTGTAGCCTCTCTGTCAGCTAAGACATGGCAAGAATGTCTGTCACCATGTACAAAGATCTGACAGAGTTACCGTTGTGATAGACAGAACTGTCATGTCGTCTGATCCCTGCTTAGCAGCTTTATGGGTGTTAAGTGTCTTGCTCAAGGGCACATTGACAGAAGTTGTCAAGACGAGGTGAGAGTGTGAAGACCTTCTCCAACCTCAATTTCCCAGCTTGGAGACAAAACTTTGGTCACTTCTCTCTGATTCAGAATACTGTGACCTGACCTGTGCTGGTGTTGTAGGAGCCCAAGTTTATTTTCCTGATTATCTGTTTTTTTTCTTGTTTTTTTTAGATCGTGATCATGAACAACATTTTTTTTCTCAGCTCTTTTTACACGCAGTCCTGTGGGAAATGGTCATTAGACGCCCAGGAAGCTCTCATCACAGGTTTTTTTTTTTTTGGTTAGTTTTTTCCCAGTTGAAATAAGTTCAACTTTTACAGAAAATGCTCTTTGACATCAGCTTTTATCAACCAAAAAAAGGCTGCTACGTGGTATTCATGGTTTCCCACAGCAACAACCAGAAAGATAGAGGGCAGCAGCAACACTCGGCTCCATTAAGCAAGCTGTCTCCTCTTCACCACGGCTAAATGTAGCTTTAAAAAAAAAGAAAAAAAAAAGAAAAGCAAACTAACCAGTAGGATCCGTCGGATCTGTCACTCTGTTGTTATAGTTACGACGTGTCAACAACGTCACACCCCATTTTTTTCAGCTCAAATAACACTCTTGGCGACGTTTTCTGCACGCAAACAAAGATGGTGGCGGCTGAGAAAAAAACATGGAAAAAAAACATGAACACGGTCTGAAGCAGAATGGCTCATTAGAACGACTTCGGCTTATAGAACAACAGAATGCAGACAGTTCAGTCTGTAATCCAATATATTTAATCTGACATTCCTGGTTAACAGTAACATTAGCATGACAGGAGATGGTTCTACTAGTTCTGCTGTGACACTGCGTTGCACTGCACTGTGGTGAACAAACCAAGTGTCGAATTATGTGAAGAATTCACTTAATGACAAGAGCCTGAGACGCCCAGTGGCCTTCCCACTCTGCACCCATTTCCCAGTAGCTTCCCAAGGGAACATCAGCTATGGAAACCTGCAGGCAACTCAGAGCAGCATGAGCGAAAGGAGAGAGCATGCGCCTGATTTTAATTTCAGCATACTTTGAAGGCTCCTTGTCTGCTTTAAAGTTGTGCCTCTCGTATGACAAATTATGTGGTGTGGATGTTGGTGGTGGAAGATGGCAGCGGAGACTAGGAGGGTGAGGAGAACGAACAGAGACTCGATTGATGTTCCAGACCCGGAGCTGCTTGGGGTTTTGACGCTGAGTGCATGTGTGTGTGTGCGTGTGTGCGTGTGCATGCGCTTATGTTTGTGTCTGTGTGTGTGTACATTCCACAAGAGTGCCAGCTCCTAAGTGTGTGTGTTCCTTGGATGCTAGCATGCAAGTTTTAACGTAGAATAAGACAATGGTGCAATGGAAAACAAAAAAAACAAAAAAATTATTTCCCATTACTTACCCCTCAATCAGCTAAGCGGGAAAGCTGCACCCCCTCTACCCCATCACACACACACACATGCACATATGCACACATGCACACAGACATACACTCCAGTCCCCATCCTTTCTGTTATGGCAGCAACCATAGTACCCGGTGCTAATAGCCAAAATAAGTATCCAAATGAATACGTTGTCCTGGAACATTTCTCCATGGTGACA
>OMLF01012634.1:0-33255 GCA_900302615.1 Holocentrus rufus | reverse complement strand
GTGCGGAGGTGACATTGGTCTGAGGCCGCCCGCTGCACACCCACTCCTCAGCCCGCTGTCATCAAGTGACAACTTTTCAAGGACTTATTAGGAGCCAAGCTTGCCACAGACAGAGAGTCTTGCGTTTCTGTCATGGGGGATTCAGGAAGAGACGCAAATAGGATTGGCAGGGGTGTCAGGAGGGTTCTCGTCCCAAACCCGCCGGTGGAGGAGAGCGGAGGAAGGGAGCGGGAAGATGTGGAAAGGGCTTTAGCAGGTTAAAAATGTGTGCTTCTGTTTTCTCTCTCCCAAAGCTCCTTGGTTTTGTTGTTGGGAGACAGAGGTGCCTGACAGGAGACTGACTCCTCTTCAAGGATCTTAAAGGGAGCGGATATCACAGGTGAGTACGTGTTTTTGCATGTGTGTGTGTGTTTGTGTATGTCCAATACAGTACAATAGGGATTTTAAAGTTAAATGAGCTCATGAGCGTTTTCATGTAACAAATCACCATTTCATGGGTGGGTGATGTTTTCGTGGGCCTCTTGTGAACATCTGCTTGTTGATTTGAGGTGAAGTGGAAATGATCTTTTCCTTGCTCCAGAAGCTACCTGCCCCATTTCATTCCCTTTGTGTTTCTATTTGTCGTCAGGGTCATTGGTAGATAGACTTTGCACACTGCAGATAAAAAAAGTGCATTCTATCACAGTGGTACCCACCCATGAAAACTGACCCCGCTATCTTTTGCTGCTGGGTTAACTCCTTTAAAAGACGCCATGGCTATTTGTTTACACCAGACGACACATTCGTTTTCTTCTGGAATAGAGTTGCACGTTTTTTGTTTCCCAGCACATGCATACAAATATCCCTGAAGATCACATTTTTTTATATGCAGGTATCCATTTTACAGCCATTTTAGGAAGAACAAAAACACGACATGCTCGCTTGGCTCCGAGGCCAACACATGATCCTGCCTGTTTTGTTCGATGATTTGGGCTTTAAGCTGTGAACGCTGTGCCTCGCTGCACTTTGTTTACACTTGCAGTGTCTGATTTAGTGGCGGTGTTTTGGGAAGGGTTGGCTTTCAAAAACAAAACAAAGTCCCATGATGACTTTGGCCCTCTCGCTTATCAGTTTGTTGGCTTCTTCCTTTTCCCCTTTTGTTATCAATTACCAGCATCCTCACTTGTATATTTTGTCTTATCACTTCAATTTTGCAGAGACATGAAAACATTTGCCCTTCGAGATCAGTGCAAATTTTATTTTTACTGCTAAGCTTATGCTCCTCTAGTTTTAAAGCTTCCCAGCAAAGATGTAAATATCAAGTATCACAGATCTAAGCGTGCACAGTTTTCTATTTCCTTGAGCGATGATTGTATATTCAACAACTCAATTTGACCATGTGAGTAGTATTTATTTTAATATTATCTGGTAATGTTTTGACAGTGGAATATTTTTGCAAGGTGTAGATAATTACTTGGCACCCAGTGATGTGGAAATATAGACATAACATGATAAAAATTAGATTGATTTTAAATATTATTTAGCTTAATTCATTTGTGAAGACCGCATTTTTGTAGAGCGGGCATCTTATGTTAGTTACTGACCATGCATAAAGGTTAAGAGCAAAGGTTACACTCATTATCACACACACTTCCCCAGTGATTTTATTTCATGATGCTATTTTAGTTTAATTTATTTCTTGTCTTTTCATGTAGGCATTTTGTGGTAAGGCTGTTTCTGTTGCTTGATACTGTTTGTTACGCAAATAATTTGTGCCCATCAAATCGAATTTTGTTCTGAGGTTTATGCTTTTTTTTTTTTCAAAACCCCTTTAGGGTTTCTGTCTCATTTGCATAAATCTGTAATGTTTTTCTCCATTTAGAACACAGTGTCTTAATATCGGTTCTTATCACAGCATTCTACCAAATGAGCTATGCTAAAATGATCAGACTGAGTCTATTTTATGTCTCATGGCTTTTATAATGTGGCCAGTAAGATGTAAATAAATGCACAGCCTCTGTCCTCGTGCGTGAGAGTGATATTCATACATTATAGGCTCTGAGCCTATCAGAATGTGCACATTGGAATTGGATATATCTTACATTTTCCACGGGACTTTTAGTGACAAATACAAATGTCCGTAGAATATTGCATCGTTCCAGACGGGGGTGATTAAAACCCCGCCAGGCAGCAAGGCCACACGGCAGCGCAGTCTGCAGAGCAGCAGCAACATTAGCTTGCTTTGCATTCCCCTCGTGGCTTCTCTCTATCGGGCGCTGACAGTACCAACGGCTGTAAGTCTGCCAGCCAGGCTCTGTGGAAGGAGCTCCCTGGCACTGCAGTCCCACTGGGACACACTGAGCCTCTCCTTCGCCCCGTCAATGGGCCTCTGTGTGGAGAGTTTCAGGCTGGTCACGGGCTCCCAAACCACCAGCATGACAATACTGCAGTTCACAAAGCAGCCAGCAGCTCTCCCTCTCTCTCTCCCTCTCCCTCTCTCTCTCTCTCTCTTTCTCTCTCTCTCTCTCTCTCTCTTTCTACAGGATGTGAAGTCAGCCATTAACAGGGGCTGAATCACTTGGTGTTCTTTGATCTTTTGATTGTCTCTTTGATTGGGCGTCGATAGGGCTTACATCCAGTCGTCGTTTTAGTCGCGAGGGCCTGTTGGGTTCTAGTTAAATGGGACACAAGTAGCTCCAGTGGTGCTTCTTTCTAGTGGTGCTGGCAGCAGAGCTAGTGATGTTAACTCAGCACATGAAAGGAAGCCACAGTGGCAGCAGCGCATTTTCATGTTATATTTAGCATCACTTTTGTTGTCTTTTGGTACACGCTGTAATTTCCATGTGAATGTTCATAAACACACAGGGAGATGTGTGGATGTTCTTTCCCCCTCCTGCCTGCCTGCAGCTTTAATGTGCATTAGGGAAGAGAAAAGTTGGTATTTATAACCACTCAATATCGCTCCTGTGTCCAAGGTTAAACGGATGGCTAATATCTGCTTCCGTTCTAAGATGGACTGCATTGATCAGCCTTCCATTATATGTGCAGATTTGGCAGCGTTCAGTCAATTGCAGCTCAATAAGAAGGCTACACTTTGGATGGTGCTGCTCAGGTTTGTTTGTGGGGGTTCAAGCCAATGTTATTCAATAATATTCCTGTAAACACTTCCCAAATAGCTCCAGTTACATAAGGCCTAGGAGATCTGTACTAGTTGGACTGTTGATTTCTTAGGAAACCGTTGCAAGCTATTGGATGGTTCCCAGCGGTGTTTTTGCTGAGGTTTATACTCTGTGTGTTTTTGTGTGTGGGTTTGTGCTGGGTAGGTGTTTATGTGTATGCATACGCACTGATGTGTGTTTGCGCGTGCCACTTGTCCAAGTCTGGTCCAGCGCTACTTGAAATTGTGCCAGTTGCTGACTGGGCCGGCCTCCAGCCAGAGAATTAGGCTTGTCTTATCCCTTCTAATGACTCCTTAAGATGTGAACGTAGGATCTAGGTCCACACTGCCACACCTGCTTCTCCTTCCAGCCCTTCCCATCTCTGCTGTCACACAGTCAGCGTGGGCACACACACACACACACACACACCTGGAGCCATGCCTACTAGACTGGTCCTCGGCCATATACCCCGCAGTGTACCATGCTCACGGACTTCGGCAGCCAGCGTGCTCTGCGTGGTGCTGGAGTTTGATCCATGAATTTGTTAAAACTGCAGACCATCAGAGGAAGGTGGACACACGGGCTTATCTTCCTGCAAAATTCTAGGATCTGTAGCAATGCAGGAAGGATGGCTTATCGCCGTGTTGTGCTCGTTCGGTAATCCTCCCTATAGGTAGTGTGGAATCAACAATAAGATCTACAGCATAGATTACACACAGTCTCAGGCAGCATCATAGTTATGGAAACAGTGTTGTTCATAGTTGTATTGTGTGTCACCAAACCTTTAGGGAGACTAAATCAAAAGTAGTGCTGAAATCAAGTGTTGTGGCTATCATGTAAACAGAATATAAACAGAGTGTAATGGTGGTAACAATGTTAACGTCATCCTTGCAGATGTGAATAATGGCTGATGTAAACCAGACCTGGGTTAAATGGTATCCTTAGTGTTTGTTTTGGCCTGTTTGGAGTACCAGATGGGTCGGGTTCACTGCATCGGGACAATTCTTTGTCAGTGGAAAAAAAAGGTCAACCATATAGACTTTCAGATACTTTTTTGTGAATGTCTGAACTTTCTGGCATTCACTGCATCCTCCTATATGTGGGCACCCATGTGGCACTTTATGAAAGTGGGACGTCCCAGTGACTCACACTAAAGAGTGTGTACTGTGTATTGTCACTGTTGTATAAAGCAGAAATGCCCAAAAATAGTTTTTTTATTGTTGTTGTTTTTTAATGAAAGTTTAAACAAATACACAAATTATATACAGTTATTTATCCAGATCTGATGTAAACAAGTATATTGATAATTAAAAGGTTAACTTTTCTTTTGCAAATGAAAAGAACATCTGGTTTTGACAGAATGTGATGGTCTCTACAATGTTAAATTCACTCTTGCAAACAGGAAAGGGAAAAAAATATTTTTCCCTTCTGACCATAATTACTGATTGGTGCCAAATTTATATTGCCAGCAAAATATGACCTTTTGGAAAGAACAGACATTTGGATGGGGGCTGGTTACCTGCCAAAGTGGATGAAGTTTCCCACCATGTTTGCAGATGAGAACATTGCTTTTAAAGAGTGTGATGGTAATATTTACGATGCCAACTCCTCTGTTGCAGATGAAAACAATGTCTGATGAGACAGAACAGAGAATGTGTGATGAGGACTTTGGTTCAGACGAGGAGGGGGAGGAGGCAGATGTGGAGTCCTACCTGGAGGACAACAGCAGTGAGCTCATGGACAGATTGAGAGAGCTGGAGGTGAGTAAATGAGAGACACCCTGCATCACAAACTAAATTTGAATTAAAATGCTAATGAACAATCCAACTAATGGAGTGTGTCTCAGTGGCTAAGACACAGTTGTGCTATAATGGGCTAAAGTGTGGCTCATGGCATTTCTCCCACTTTCTTCCTCCCATCTTGTGTTTCACTTCCACATTAACATTTGAAGAAAGTGCAAAAATAAAAGTAATGGGCCTTCTTCAAGTAATTACCTGCAAATGTATGTCCAGTATTTTCAGCTGCGGTTGCTATTTTCTCTCCTCTTATTATTATTATGTTGAAATGTTATACCTTTTCCCCACAGGCAGAGAATTCAGCTCTGATGTTGGCAAATGAAAGTCAGAGAGAGGCTTATGAAAGATGCCTGGATGAGGTGAGTTCTCACTCCAACTATGTCTTCAAAAAAAGTTTGTATGTTGTCTGTAATGTATGGTGCACAAACAAATATAGCAAGTAGTCGTTTTGTTTTGAATTCATGTTCTTATGAATTGTGTTTATTTTAAGTCTGGTTGTGTCAACAAAATGTCTAAAATGTAAAGTTTTCTTTGCTGTGTTGTTACTAGGTGGCCAACCATGTAGTCCAAGCTCTGCTAAACCAAAAGGTAACATAAAACTACATTTGTGGGTCTGTTTTCCTTTAACTCAAACAGTAAGGATAGTGATTGAGGCCCATCCATTTCATACCTGCTTTGTGTGTTATTTAACAGGATCTCAGAGAGGAGTGCATTAAGCTTAAGATGTTGGTGTTTGACCTGGAGAGACAGAACCGGGCGCTCTGTGAGCTTTTCCAGCAGAAACTGCCCAATCACCCCACTGCTCACTACCAGGTAAATGAACTTACCCTCTGATTCATAACTTACTGTGCTGCATTCATTGTATGTCTTTTGGACAGTTTACAACTCTCATTCTCAAGACCAGATAGAGATGTTGATTTCTACTTCAGCCTCATCCTTTCAAACACTTGTGTGCTTGTAATTGATCTCACTGGCTTCATCTCAGCTCTATATTGTTCCAACAGGCATCAGGACAATGTAGCTCTTAGTTGTGTGTGTATACAATAGCCTGTAGTGTATACAATGTCATCATAATTGCCTCATGAATCTCTTGTTACAGGTCCAGCCGGGACCCCTCCCAGACTACAATGCACAGCTGCACAATGACTCTGCCAAGCAGGTGGAGCCTGCACAGACTGAAGCACAAGCCAAGGTGATTATTGCAAAGCCCACGCAGTAAAACCTTACCAAATATAAAGTGAAGAGTGAAACAGAGGTTGTATATCATAGGCCATGAATGAGAGACCAGGGACCCCACCTGTGTGTGACGTAATAAATGGTGATGCTCTGACATTTGCTCCATTTTCCACTATTGTGCTTGAAATACCTCAATTGCTAATCTCCCTTGCACTCATTTCCTTTACGTATGCATGTAAAGGTCTTGGGTTTTAATGAATTACATTGTTTGGCTCACATTTAAGTGTCAGTGAATAGTATGTTGATAGAGATCTCCTTCTATCCAAAGGGAAATGGCTACCGCACACAACATGCCTCCCCAGGCCCTCGCGGCTCAGCCGCCTCCATGGAGGCTCTGTCTCCTTTCTTCAAGAAGAAAGCACACATCCTGGAGGTCCTTCGCAAGATGGAGGAGACAGACCCTCTCAAATTCCACCCCTCCACCACTAGCCTCTCTTTCTGCGACTACAGTCAGGTGCTAATGTCCACAGAGGCTGTTCTGGCCACTGCGGACCCCCTCCCACTACAATGCAAAGCCCACCACACACACTGCCGCTGCTCCTGCTCTGACAATGACACACACCAGCATGTCAATGGTGAAGGGGCAGTGAAGTGTGAGGGAGGGAACACCTGCTGTTTACACTGCAAGAGGAGCCCAGACGGTCCTCCCAAGCCATGCACCCATGTCTGTAGTCCTCCAAAAGCCAACCCAGCCACCCAGAGCCATGTTGTTCCTACAGCTGCTATGAGCGAATGTCACAGTAAGAGCACAACGGTGGAGTCTGTTCCCCCGTCAAAACAAAGCATCAAGAATGACAACCACCAGCAAACAGCAGGTGCTGCCCCCCACTCATCAATCACAGATACAGCCAATCAGAGCTCAGAGGTGGTGGGAGTGGAGCAGGAGGAGGCGACTGCAGAGAGCTGTCCAAAAGCTAGTGCCTCTGAAGAGCTTACTGGTTTCTATCCAACCTCCCACTTGCCCATCCTCATGAAGGACAGTGCTCAGATTGCCCACTGTGACATGGAAACCATTCACAATGGGCTGATGCTCTCCTCCCTCAACAGCTCCATGTCTGGTGACCCCTCGGCTGTCCCAGAGAAAGACAATGCAGACCAAGAGGCTTCCTGTGTGAGAGCCAATGCCTCCCTCAGCCCCAGCCCGTCCTGCCTCAGCGATGTCAAAGCCGCTGCCATCAACTCCCCGTCCAAATTGCTCAAGTTCCTGAAGATCCCCTCGATAGGGGAGAAGTCTCAGGCTTCGACCAGTCCCGTCCGTTTGAGTCCCCAGCTCACCCGTAACTCTAGGATCCCCTGTCGCACCAACAACTACGAAGTGTACCATTCTCCTGTCCCTACACGCAGAGCCACAACCACAGAGAGATGCAGGCAGCCCCCTCCACCACCTGCCAGGTCTGAGTCCTACCCAGCCACCCACTCAGCTCCAACCTCCCCACCCCAACCCGAGGACGCCTGCTCCCCCCCAGCTAAGGAAATAAGCTACAGCAGCCTCTCGACGCCCAAAGCCACTGCTGGCCCTAAGCTGGGCCCTGCCGCTTCCTCTTCGTCCTCACTCAAAGTATCTCAAAGGGTCCCTCACTATGAAAATGTCTCTGATATGTCGGCCAGCTCCAGAGAAGAAGAACCACCCCAGGGCCTCGAGAAAAGAACCACGCTCCCTTCCCAGACAAAAGTGAGTGGTGGCGAGAGGAAGCTAGTCAAGTCGTTACCGGAGAGTGTGCTAAACCCTCCTCAACGCAAGCAATCGTCTTCCTCCACTTCAGAGTCCACATCGGATGAGGAAGAAGATACAGAGAGCCCAGTGTGGGTAAATCACCACAGCTTGCCCAATTCGTCTGCCCTCAGCAAAGTTCAGGGCAGAGCGAATTACGCACGGACCAGAGACAAACAGGAGACAGACGTGAGGGAGGCCGCCATGCAGAGCTCTGAGGTCACCCAGGCTGCCCCTCCACCTCCAACGAAGAGAAGCGATCCCTCATCCATCCCGAAGAGGCCTGGCACCGGGTCAGGGAGATCCCCGGCTGATTCCAGCCACCATGCCTTCAAAGACAGACTGGCTGCGCTGGGCAAGCTGAGGAGCTCTGAGGATTTACAAGTCAGTCTCAGGCCAGTTGACGTGGCAAATACAAACACGCAGTGCAATGAGGGCACCTACAGCGATGAAAGGAGTAAGACAGCAGAGAGGCCCATTGAGCACCATAAAGAGGAGCAAAGACATTCAAAATATACGGACTCTTTGGATGGTAAACCTAAAGGTAGCAGCGGTGGTTTGAAGTACCCTGGGTCATCTCAGTCGTATGAGCCAGGGGTGAAATCTCTGCCCTCTGGTGCAGTGGTCAAACCAGAACTGTGTGTGACCAAGACAGAGAGCCCCAAGAGTAAAATAGGTCTGCCATCTCCCAACGCCGATGCTCCACAGGTACTACGCAACAACATGAAATGTCCTGGCTCACTGAATCTGGCCTACAGTGCTAAACCTGGCCTCGCCCCCCACAGCAGCAACAGCCCCAACCGAGTACCCCCTAAATCTCCTTCCAAACCTTGCCAGGGCCCCTCCGTCCACAAAGGGGGTAAACCTGCAGATGCCCCACGCTACTCCTCCAAGTCAGAGGAAAGATCCAAGATCAGCGGGAAAGGGAAAAAGAACCCGATGTATGGAGACAGCCTCCCCCCTCCTCCACCGAGACCTCCAACGTCCGACAGCCAGGAGGTTAAGGTGTCTCATGTGGTCCCCAGTCCGCAGTCGGCCATTGAGCAGAAGGTGATGAAGGGCATCGAGGAGAATGTGCTGAAGCTTCAGGAGCAGGACAGAGGAGGACAGAGTGCCGAGGTGAAGCAGAAAGCCTCCAACGGCATCGCAAGCTGGTTCGGCCTGAAGAAAAGCAAGCTCCCGGCACTGAGCCGCAAGGCTGACGGGACCAAAGCCAAGGATGAGAAGAGGGAGTGGAAGATTAACATCCCATCAGTGGGGAAGGACTCTGTGAAGATGGCCACCAGGTGTAAGGAAGGGGTGGAGGGTCTGAACATCTCAACTCTGATGGAGAAGGCAGAGGGGCTGAGGAGAGCCCTTGAGGAGGAGAGGGCGTATGTGGAGAGGTCGGGCAGGGGTCACTCCTGTGAGGTGGTGATGGACCAGGCTCAGGGCCAGCTGGCCGTCATGTACAGGGGAGCACGCTCTGACAACTTCATGCAGCAGCTGCTAAACAGGTGAGGAGCGGAAGACAAGTGCATTCTGAGGCTGGTTGAAGATACAAATTATAATATTTAGGTTGGGCTTTAAGATCGTAGCTGAAAGTTTGTGTGTTTAACCGCAGAGTGGATGGAAAGGACATGATCAGTGTGCCCCAGCGCCGGCTCTCCTTTGACTGTAAGACCTCCAGGCCAGTGTTCAGCCAGCAGAGTGATGTCATCAGTCACACCACGAGCCGGGACGATATGGAGAAGGTATTGTCTTGGTTACACAGCTTTCCATGAGTTATTTCTCTATCTTTGTTGTTTATAGATTGATAAATGATTTCGCATCTACAATAATGGAAAAACAAATAATTTGACGGAGGAGGAGGCCAGTGAAAAGATCCTTGATTACTTTCATCAAATGTATCAAGTTATTTGGTTTTCTCATAGTGCATCAGAAACTAAGTTCTACATAGTTCCAACTTTCAAACAAGCTAAAACTTACCACCTTAGTATTTGGCGGGCTGTTTATTTTTTGGGGTTATTCAGTGTTCAATCTGCTGCTTTGTTCATTTATGCAGGGATCAGACAGAATCAGCAACGTCACATCAGATGAGAACCTGGCAGATTCAGTTCACTCTCAACACTTTGCGGGTAAGAGGAGTCTGCTAAGGATTTGTCTTTTCAGAGGAAACAAATCACACATTCTGAGATGGCTCGTTAGCATTGTTACCCAGTGGAATAACAGTGTCTGAGAGGTACTGAACTGAATTTCCTGCCCGCTCCTCCTCTTCTCTGCAGGTTCTGGTGCTTCCACCTACACTCTGGACAGCGGTATCGGTACTTTCCCCTTGCCTGACTGTAGCAGTGGTGCAGCAGGAAGGAGCCTGTCCAAGACGAGGGCCGGAGCAGAGCACCACGCCTCTGGCTCCCCGGGGAAGGCTGGGCGACGGGCTCGGACCCTGGACAGGGAGATCACTTCACAAGAGGAGTGTTACGCACCGCACAGACAGCTCATTCCCACCATCCAGTATGGCTCCATGCTGGAGGGGAGGAGCACAACCGGTGTAATCCGCGAAGGTACCAGCCACCTTATCCTAAACTGTCACAACCAAGCTTAACACCAGTTTGAAGTCAAGTCACACTGTCAAGTCTATTATTCCATTATAGACATAGCCATACACTATAACTGACACAGCCTGCAAACTCTGTACTGTGCTCAGTGATAAAGAAAAGCATATATTCTACGGTTTTATTATTTCAAACACACCTTGCTACCTAACAGGGAAATATGACTAATATAGGGCTTATGATACCTTAATTTTCAATGCAAAGAGTCAAGGATAACAAGATGGCACCTCTGATGTTAATATACCGTTCATTACAGATATACCATAACTCAAATTAATATATGCATGGCATTGAGCAAGGGTACAGATAAAGTTGTTTATTTCCTTTGAGGGAATATTTGAGGGAACGTTATCGTTCAAACCGTTAAATTACCCTTTTAACCTTGAAATATGAATTAAGACGTGTGTTCATGGTTGAGCTCCTGATAAAAAGAGATTTTTGTTGGAGGCTGTTTCATACACAGTAAATTTACCAATGTTTTTTTTGCTGATAATCAAAAGTGGAACTGGTGCTTGGGGAAAACCCCCAACCTGGTTGTGATAGAAGGGAACCATGTCTTGAATCAATCCGTTTGTAACATCTGCAGACAAAGAGGCCCATGGGGCGAACATGTTTTCCCCGCGCTCCAAAACATGGACCTTCCCCAACCTGAAGACCCCAGCAGGACCCACCGAGGTGTACCTGGCTGTGGAGGAAGAGGAGGAGGAGGCAGTGTCCTACGGATCGCCATTCAGAGGGGTGCGTTGAATGTGGTTAATTGTTGATTTGCAGTTAGATCTGAACTTGATTGTTTTCTTTCATGCTTGATTGTTTTTAAAATGCAGCTAAATTGATAACTTGAAGCATTTCTGTTGGACTCCCTGCCGTTAAATGACATTTGCTGTTTGGCCACATATTGTCCAGAGTTTTTGGAACAATGCTAGGTGGTAGCATGCAAAAAGGAATTATGTAGGCCACCATCACCTTACTGGAAACACTTTGAAGTCAGTAGAAAAGCATTTAAAGTAGGGATACATTTTTAAATCTGCACTCACATCTTACATAATGTAAAAACAGCAGCACACTCTCCCTTTAAAAATGAATTATTAATTGCCTGAATATTAAAGATTCACAATTGGATGATTTCTCTAACCCCTTTTTAACTTCACTGTGTTACATAAAATGAAACATGTGACCTAAAACATGTCCCGCCCCTCTGGACCCTTCTAGAGTGTGAAGCCCGGTGGTCCCTCTTCCAGCCGAGTGGTTGACCCAGGCAGCCTGCCCGTCCCTGCCCAGTCAGGGCTGAGCCGCAGGGGGAAGACTCGTACTCCCAGCGTCCCTGAGATGAGCCGGGAGGCCGGGCTGGAGCTGCTCAGGGAGCGGCCAGAGGAAGCTCTCTCCCCTAGCCGCCCTCAGGTCCTAGAGACCCCCGAGTCGCTCAGCGATTCTCTGTATGACAGTCTGTCGTCCTGCGGCAGCCAAGGATGATACAGCCAGGGACGGGGGAGGACAGGATGGATTGGAGAGGCAAACGCTCATCTAGAGACTCAAAGACACACAGCAGGCCCTAGCAATGTTTCTGACACATCTGATCGCTGGCTGTGCTGCGACGCTGCTGACCCCGCCCCCTTTGAGGAACACGGAAAAGAAACTGTGCTTCGTTGATGCCTGCCAGAACACTCTGGTGATGATGCCGTCTCATCATCTGTAACTCTGTTACAACTGGAAAGATGGATCAGTGGACTTCTCCTCAGGATTTCTAATAAACATGAAACCAAAAGCCACCCAAATAATATAGGTTGTTCACCTTCACTTTTTCACAATGAAATTGACTGTGGACACTTATCTTAAATTCATGTATACAGGACTACAAAAAAGCATGGCCAAGCTAATGATTATCACACAAATTGTCACTCCTAATATGAGTACTTGTTCAGCTGAATTTTGCCTCATTCCTGACTTGTTTTGCACCCTGGTAGAGGGTTCTTTATTATGTACTTCATGGAAGCGATGAAGCGCTGACCAGTCAAATAACCGACATACTGTACCAATACATCCATTCTGTTCTTGACATCAGTTCACAACATAATGTACTGAAAAATAGTATTTCCTCATTGAGCGCCTAAAAAAAAAAAAAAAAGAATGTCATGTCTGTGATTCAATTGCTAAACTCATGCATCACAATTTTAATGTATAAACAATTTTATTGATCATGTTGAGATTATTTCTCTTTTACAACCAAGAAAGGTTGTCAGAATATGTCTGTGTTTTAAATCATAATACGTTTAAAGGTAATATATACCAGCAATAATATCATAGAAAAGAGAAATGGCTACACTATTCAATGAATAAGTATTTCTATTATTTATTTATTTTAAGTGAAATGTACATCATTTGCAGTCATCTTTTTTGTAATCTTTCTGTGAAAATTGCAGTCTCCTTGCTTAGTAGGTTATGTTCATATCTTGTATGTCAACATCTCTGTTGCTGTCTGTTCCCTAGCTAATAGAGGTCATATGTACCTACTGCCGTTTTTTCAACTTTCTAATTAAAATGTTTTGATTTAGTTCTTGTGTTTTAATAGTATTTGACTGAACCCTTGTCATTTACATTTTATATCCCACTCCAATTTCTGCATTTGCTGCATGGTAGGAGAGCAGACAAGATCAGTTTGGTTGATCACGTTCAACAAATTTATTTGAGCAAATGTATCAAATTATTAGATTTTCAATAGTACATCAATAAAATAAGTTCTTCACAGTATACACTTTCAAAAAATTGTAAGGTTAACATCACATCATTTGGCAAACTAATTTCTAGAGTACAGATATTTTAGACCGTTTATTTAAAAGACAAATTTACAATGGGAGCAATCTGAATAGCTTGCTTGTCTTGGCTATCCAGGCTGAAAATGTGGACAGATGGCAATGACTCTTCCTCCGACACCAGCCAAAGTCCCATATCCTGACCACCGAGTGGCTTTTAAGTCCATCTGAATGAGTTAGTGAAGATCATCACATGGGTCTGATTAGCGTTCGTGTTTGTATCAGCTTAAGTAGGCTTCACCATCCTTGCCCCCCAAAACGTTGGTCAACAACATAATTTTATAGGAACAAATAATTACAAGGGAAATCTCTCAAAGGGGATATGTTGTCAATATCATGGGACCCCACGTCTTGTGACACTCCGCTTAAGAGATTTGAGGAGAACTGTATAAATAGGCAAATCAATGGATCAGGTTACATAACTTCAAATTAAAACAACAACCAGTCTCAGAAGCTCACAAGACCTGCTAAAGGAGCCTATTATGTAATTATTTTATGGCACTAAACAATAATATGAAAACCTTGGTAAATGCTGCTCAGCTTCTGGGAGCCTTTATAGGACAACACTCCCCTCTATTGGCCAAGCATGATCACTGCAGCATTAGTCTATTTTCCATTCACAGCCAAAATAGGACTAGCATTAGTTTACCATAAACTTACATTCAACCCTTATTGTAAGTTAGAAATCAAAGAAACTTCAATAATATAAGACCACATAGGAGTTAATTCCAGAAATGAAGACAGAAAGTGAAAGCACCAACAGCGCTGCGAATTGTGCCTTGTCTCACAGATTGTTTTTAATTTCAGACTACTTCTAAACAGGCCTCCTCTACTTCTTTTCTTTCTTCTTGTCCTGAAAAGAGAACATATGATGATCAGTTTCATAATGAAAAACTGTATCTTAAACACGTTAAGTTATACACCCAATAAAGATCAAAAACTCCCTTTGATGAGTCATTAAAATATCAGTACAGACTGCATGAACTTTCAGAAGCAAGACTATGGAATAAACACAGTACCTTCTCGTTCATGGCAAGGATGACCATCAGTTTCCTGAAGATGGTGACAAAATCAAGGAAGAGGTCCACGCAATGCCTTTAAAAAAGAAAAATATATATACATAAAACACACACTAACATGAAGGCTTCATTTCCAAAAAGGAATCATCACCTGATCCTTCAATTTACAGAGCTTTTTTTTTTCTTGACGTTTCTGCTTTATTTGACAGTGGCAGTGGAGATAGACAGAAAAGACGGGGGAGAGGGAGGTGATATGCTGCAAGGGTGTGGGTCGGAGCTGAACCTACACTGCCATGGTAATAAGTTATGCGCTCGACCAGAGCACACCCAGAATTAGTCGTTTTCGTAAAACACTGTAGGTGTTCCCCTTGGACTGCAGATCTCACTTCATAATGAAATGCCTGATAACATTTTTCCACCTATTTGCATGATATTTGGTTAGAGAGAGAGAGAGGGCATGAGCAGGCTTGTCCTCTGACGACTCAAGTCCTCACCAAATATAGTCCTTGTCTCCGTTCTCTGCTTTCTCAATGATGAGCTGAGTGTCAAACAGGACGAACCCGCACATGATGATCAGCCCAAGGTACATGTGTGCCTGTGAGAACGGAACCGAGACAAGAAAAGACACAAAAAAGTGATTTGTAAGACAACATGTTCAACAGTCCCACGACCGATAAAAATGCCCGTGAGGAGGGAACCAGGTGGAGTTTGGCTCGGCTACCTTGAACAGCATCACAGATCCAAAGAACATGTTCATCACAGACATCAGGAACAGGATGGAGAGACCAGACATCAGAGTGCCTGAAGCGAGAAATAAATTCACAATAAGATTCTGTCTTCTGTGTTTGCACTATTATTTTACGGAATGCTTTAGAATAGAATAGAATAGAATAGAATAGAATAGAATAGAAGATTGATTAAAACAGAATGCCTGTACCTCCCAAGAAGAGGTAGCTCCTGCGTTTGGCATAGAGAGCGCTGAGAGTGAAGCAAATGAAAATCATGGAGGTTCCCAGGAAAGCTGTCACAATGATGCTGTGGGAAAACAAAAAGACAACATGCCAACAGTCAGGGTTTTCAACTATCACAGACACAGATGACTAATTACATGTGCACTGGCCTACTGTCACAGGACTACACTGAATGGTTTCATAGCTGTGCACAGTTCAGTCCCAATTCACTGTTTTACTGTTACAGTTGTCCCCTTCTACTAAATTCTGTGCCACTACACATCAGAAGCCAAAAAGACAACTAAACTCACTGGGCTTTGAGAAACGCTGAACTAATTTTACAAGGCTAAAGAAGGATAACACTTCTACAGCTGAGCCTAAATTCAAGTTGGTTGAGGATGGTGTTACAAGGTTGCCATAATTGAGAATTAAGACACCTTTTTGTGGGAGCAGTAATATATTTATAAAAATTTCATGTTAAATGTTTCAATTACATACAGTGATATGGAATTGAAACATGGTATGGACTTGGATGTGCTCACCAAAATCAAAAGGGAACAGTAAGTCCACTCAGCAAACTGCATGACAAGCTAAATTTAAAGATTATGCTGAATCAAGTCAAATGTTTGGCCTCAGCATGGTGCTACAGGAGAGGTCATAAAGTCACCAAAATCAAGAACAATCTTCCTTTGTAGAGTATGAATGCACTCACCAAATATCATGCCAACCCACTAATTACATTTTGTGTTATCTTCTATACAAGTTGACCTTTTGGCCTAAGGGTGGCGCTAGAGGAAAAGTCATGGGCTTTGTAAAATACACAGGGTGCATGCTCTGATTGTTATGATTGCGCTCACTGAATTTCATGAACATCTTTCTGATAGATACTGAAATATCAAACTTGATTTGATTTTGGTCAAAGTGTGGCACTAGAGTTGCCAAAATTGACAGGGATCATCTTCTGGGTAGCATGAGTGTGCTCATATTACACTGTGCTCATCACAGTTCATAGTAATCATCCCAATAGATGTGGACATATTGTGTATAAGCTGCATTTTTGCTAGATCATGGCACTACAAGAAAGGTCATGAGGTCACCAAAACTGACAGGGTTCATCCTCTGAGGAGCATGAATGTGATCAACACACATCGTGACAATTTTGAGGTATGTTGCCTCAAGGTAAAGTGCTGAACAAAGACTGATGGATGGTCACAGTCATCCGTCACTCCTCTTTCCTCGTGATCTTTTGTTGTTTGATTCTTATTCAGTCTGCTAATAGCTACTCATGTGCAGATCAGTTGGGATTGAGTAACTTTGCACATACCTTGGATTGATGGCAATGACAAAGTCCATTGCAGGGCCAAGTCCAACACCTGGACAGAGGAGGGGAACACTGTTTAGACTCTTATGTAATCAAAATTTAACAAACACTGGATAAGCTGACATTGACACCAGCATTCCCCTTTCCCCTATTATGAACTGACACATGCAGCTTGCTTATTGTTGTAGTAATATCTCAAATAAGTCCTTATACAGATAGTAAAACCTTGAATTTCATATAAGGAATAAACCAGATATATTCAAGATAATGAGACAGGAAAATATCTTACAATCACTGCTATTAGCTTCTATTCAAAATATTAATGTGCACAGGGATATTTTGGATCAGGAGGATGAAGATGCCTTTTAAAATCTAATTATGAATAAGACCTTAACTGGGATATGAAGGCTTATCCAGAATCCTGTGTGTATAAGGGGAGCTGATGATTTAATCCATTACATCAGTTTACCTGTGAAAAAGGCAAATCCAGCGAGGATAGCCAGTCTCTTCTTCTCTGTCTCAGAGTTGTGTGGAGTCATGGCCAGCCAGAACATCATCCCCAGGGAGCCCAGCAGAGACAGCACACCTCCCTGACAACAAGTGTGCAGTAAAGTTAGGGATAACATCCTACACCATATAATTGTGCTAAATACTGCAGTCAAGCTTATTTGTCCAAAGTTGGGGAGAAAAAATATTTTATTCCACTTTTTCTGCACCAAAACTTTTTCCATTCATTCTTTCTGAAATGGAGTAGTATCAATTTCTCGGTAGCAAGTAGGTGAACCAACATCTTATCGGGATTCTTGTTCACATATTTACACGACGATCCACTTTTTTATTCTGTGATTATTTCACTGTCTCTCCAGAGGCATTATGGACAATGCAATCTTCCCCCTCTATACATTTGCATAGCAGCAAATCAGACCAGATTGTGTTGTGCTTTCTGAGCTGATCATATTACACCCAGCAGCAAAAACCTAAGGCAGGTTTGTACAGTTGTGACACCTGTTTGACACCTGTTTTCTAAGCAGAATATTTCCAAATATCATTTCCATTTTTGCTACGAAGATGTATCTACATTCAAACTCTGATAAGGGGTTTTCACCATCAGTCTCTTTTATCTGTGAGGCACACCTAGTAAAAACACTTCCTGCTATTGTCATGTATGCTTTAGTCACATGAAATGGTGGACATGGGACAGCAGTGAAAACCTGCACAGCCTGTACTAAATGTCTGAAAACTGGTCACGGCACACATTGTACATAACCAAAGAAATGTAAACTCTAGAGTTCCTTGACTTGTCAGAGATGGTTTTCAAAAAGAAATATCATAAAAAGTTCTCAGTGCTGCAGAATTGTGCTACTGCCCATTTGCTGACACTCTCTGTGGCAAAAGACAACTTGAATTAAAACAGGTTACTATACTTGGAAAAATATATAAATAAAGAGCACCGTAGAGTCTATTCAAGAAGCAGTCCCCATTGTTGTACCCATGTTTATAGTTTTATGCAGAAGGGCAGCATTTATACTGTTGTTAATCATCAATGAGGCCAGTCAAGATTGTGTTATGTTGGTAATGTTACCTGGAAGAAGCGAGTGACAACATGGACGTAGGCGCCAGCTGCAGCCACAAACATAGACACTGCCAAGCTGGAGTACACATTCTTCAAGTGCACCTGGGTGGAATGGGGGCTGAGGGGAAAAGTGCAATAAATACCTTTGAGGCAATGCAAACTCATGTTTACCTGATAAAGTGAATGACTCACACATAGCACATAATAAAGTGCTGCTTGCTTACGTACATTTGGGAGAACTTGAAGAGAGCATCAAAATTGATGTTGCGGTCAAACACGTTCATGTTGGAACTGGAACTGATCTGCACAGGTCTTTTGGAACGTTATCTCCTAGGGAAAAAAATTCAAGAACGTGACAGGATTATAATCAGCTGCATGGTAGTGGTCAAAGCCAAAACTATTCTGCGACTACAGCGAGTAGACATACACTTGTTAGCGAAACAATGTCTAATCATTAGTTGGACACTCGGCCGCAGACACAGTTATTCTTGGAGTTGTATTGGTGGATTTCCACGAATGGATAACACAAGCAGGTCAAAGACCAGAACAAACAGGGACAGAACAAAAAGTGCGTAGTTAATGAGCATTTGTAACGTTATACAACGGGCTAAAATATCGTCAAGCGTTGAGTGCTTTGACTGGCATACCATAATGGCTAACTTCTACCAAGCTAACATGCTTGTTTAACCTACTTGATCAAATATTACTGTCAACGAATTCGCAGCTAATGACCTGAATTAAATAATAAGCACGTTGCTACAAATTTGTATAAATAATCGATCAATGTTTAGACAACTGGCAGGGACTGGCGACAAATGAGTCTGACGCATAAGATCGCCTGATAGCTAACGCTAAGTTAGCTAATGTTGCTAGCTCGGAAGCCAACGTTAACTCACGAGCAAGCTAGCTAGGTAGCGTTTGCTAATCTGTCAACACAATCCGACGTTTCTTTCTCTCGTCGACAGACGATATTGGCTCACAGCTACCATAAAAGCCACACAGTGAGGGCATAATACACAAGATGCTAACATACCTTACGCGGCAGCACTCGCCTGTCTCCTCCTAGGTTTCGTTTCGACCCCTTTCTTTTTTGCTGGTTTACTCTTATTTTCTGTTTGTAAAACAGTACGTGTCAGTCAGCGCCTAGTATTATGGTGATGTCACTAGGGCAACGCCCATAAAAGTGTAACAATCCCGTCCAATCGAGAAGCAAAGGAGGATAACGTTACAATACATCCTGTAATATCAGCGGACAGCAGAATCATGCACGCTGTCTGTTATGTTCTGGTTAATTGTAAGCAGTTTTATCAATTTTCGTTGCAAACCGGGAGTTTGAGAAAGACTAGAATATAAATAGGAATAGGGCACACTTCCTGTTGTGTTATATAGAAGTAATCTCTCCGGTACACCTAAAATGGCCGCCATAGAGATGTCGATGTTATGGTTATGTGCATTGTTTCACGAAGGCATGCAGAATATGAGACACCTCGTATTTGCCTGGCATCGCTTTTAGAAGATAACCACCGGTAAGAACAATGCCGTGGTTCGATCGTCAATCAGTGGCCTCACTGTCTGAATTTTGGCTCTGAATTCCCTCACAGGTGCCAAGAAACGGAGACTCAGCTCGTTGCATGATATCACGTTATAGCTCTGATAAAAATGGAAATAAATGCGGGATGATGTAAATTGATCCGCAGGAGTGCAAATGAGCGCTTTAAAATGTCAGCTGGGATGATATGGCATTAAGGCGCAGGTGGAGCGAGTTGACTTGAATTTATGTTTAGATAAATTTAACACCTCAACAAGAAACTTTGGACTAAATTTCACAATTTGGTAAAACACTCAGGAAAAAATACATTTCAGGTACACTTCAGATTACAGAAAACTTGTTTAATCCGATGGGGGGAAAAGAGGCACCTGATGTGGACCAAATGACATTCATTGGAAATGTATTTGGAGTGCACAAGTTTAGCTTATATGATAATTTTCAACACTAAGGAAAATGTATGTCATATAACAAACGTTAGACATGAAGTTCAAGCCGCTTTTCTTTTTTCTTTAAATAATATTTCGAGTATGCCCCCTCCCCTATACCTGTTATATCTTACTTAAAAACACTTGCACTTATACAACTAACATTAGAGTTCAATTACAGTAAATTTGCACATGTGGGTATTTGCTTAGTTTAAATCCAGAAATTATGCATTACTTACAGTATGAGTCAATGGAAAGAAAACCCTTAAATTGAAGGCGAACTTTTTGCGAACCAACTCTGAATTATTAGTGCTGCTACGAAACTGTTGAGTTCATTTAACTGTTAAGAGTTTTGATTTATTTTACTGCAGCAAAAAGTTACGGCCTACTGTAAAACTGAGTGGAAAGCGAGGAGAACAAACGCTTGCTCCACCACAAATATTTATGGTCGCTATCAGCCTGGAGTATGAAACCGAGAAAGCTGATTTAATGTCATAGTAAAAAGCAGCGATTAGCTACAAATTTGAGTGGCGGCTGTTTAATATTGTACCGACTAAACATTAACCATATTGCACTCACTAGGGCCTATACATTAACCAAGACAGCATTATGGAGGTACAGCACAAAGCACCTATTCTGCACATCCAGGTTCTGCGATGAGACATTCAGGAGAGTTTTTCAATAGATCACTCTGAGGAAAAAAAACAATGACGATAAAATATAATCAATTTTTATTTTAGCACCTTGATACTTAGGATTTTGGTCTGATTGGATAGACATTTTTTTTCTTCTTTTTTTTAATCGGAGAGACAAAAGCAGACAAAATCAGCACGGTCTAAACAAACACTTTTGGTCATTCATAACTGGTACATTTTCATATTTTAGTGGTCTCAACATGCAGGCAGTAATTGTATCAAACATTAAACATCGTAGTAATAACCTTGATATTAACCAAGAACCAACCTAAACCACCAAAATCTGGTTTTGTAAAATTCTGATGAAAACACAGATGACTGTGGGGGTTTTTTTTTCACGACTGAATGCATCTTGGATTTAGGTCTATTTGTTACCTGATTTTATCTAACTCCTTAAAATTTCAAATTGTCTGTCAACATTGTCTTTCTTAACAGCTGGTTATTATGATTTAACATAAATTACTGGAAGGCACAAACAAAACTAGATGCTTAGTTGAACAGCAGACCAGCAATAATGTAGGCAAATAGATTACAATCCAAAATGTTCAGCAGTAAGAGGTACTGGACAATACAGTTATTGGCCAATAAATACAGAAAAACACTCACAACAGTACAAAATATTCATCAAAACCGATGACATTTTCAAGTGTTGCACTGCATGTACCACAGCCACATGGCATTACACTTGATCTTGACAGTGTTTTCTCACGCTCAGCATGACACATCAGAGTGTGTGTAGGCCTAGGCTACAAAACTCTGCTCAGACAGAAAACTATTCTCTGTTCAAAATTTCAAGGCACAGTCGTCACTTTTAGCACTGTCAATATAAAACAAGTGCAAGTTTTGTCGTTTAGTAATGAAAAAGAAATGCAAGGACAAATGAGTTATTAGACTTAACCAGGACTGAAAAGAGTGGCATTCATGGCCATCCTATGTGCCACAAAGGTATTCCAGTGTGTCTGCTTTCAAATGACCACAAGAAGAATTTAACCCCATTTGCTTCACCCCTAGCCAATGTAATCAAATACAAACCACACCAGTTCTAATGGTACTGTATGTTGCATGTTTTATAGAAAAGATCATCTTTACAGTACAGTACAAAGAAGTAAAATACACTTTGTTTTGCTGCTCATTTACAGTTAAATAAGGCTGATGCTTACATCTGTTGAATGCAATTACTGACTGGCTAAATAAGAGGTATTGTCCATGTAATTACAGAATTGGGTTGCATAGAAGAACCAAGTTTACTGTTTAAAAATAGATTTCAATAATAAAAAAAAAAGAAACTAGAAAATGAAACACAAAAAATTTATAAAAACCTGTTGGAAATTCTTACAAAAAATGAGCTGATGTTTTCTGTTGTTCCTTAAAGGCACAATAATACAACAATGTCCCAAAGTCAAGTCAGAGTAGGCAGGCTTCTGCTTTGGCAAAAGAACCACTTTAATATTCCTATTCACTGTGTGAGTGAGTGATTGTTACTGGACTGTTTTGGTTGTTGCTTCCCACTCTTTCGGATAGTGCTCTCAAACAGTGGTTGTCAATATTAGTCAGCGTTGAGGTTCAGATGAAAGGCCTCAGATTGCAGTCTACATTTTAGGTCAAACTAACCACACTGTGTGTAAGTTTTCCAGACACAGAATTTCCATAACCCTATACCAATACAATTTCCTAAACAGAATATTTGTGTAGTCTGGAAAATCAACCAGAGTATCTATTCTCTACTTGTGGGACTGTTGCAGTTTAGGAGGTTTCCAGCTGGAGCTTTAAAAAGGAGCCGCGCAGGTCCCTCCTGAATCTGACAGCTAAGGTCCTCGTAGTTGGTCCAGCCGGGTGTAAATATTGTCAGCTTGACTAAGGTCCTCAAACACAGGCAGAAGGTTGAGCAGCTCAGCATCGTCCACGTCATCAAACCACGACACCACAGGAACCTGAGGACCAGAAACATTCACTTAGAGATAATCTGTTCCCCACCTTCAAAGTGGGATTCAACAAACTACAAGCTGCATCTGGATCATGTCCAGAGATGGATTTAACATAACATTTCAGGGGTGTGCTATAATTATGGATGAAATCAAGCATTTCTTTTCAAGTACATTTTGGCACTGAAAAAATGATTAAGTGCCCTGAAGGACTCGGTCTGTAAAACTTAGTAATCTGTCAGCCGAATAACTCCACAAAGCAGCATAATTTGTTTGTTGCTATAAATCATTGTAGTCACTTTTAGCTATCAACTCTTTCAAATCACCACACCTGATTACGGAGGTGTGAACAGAAGCAGACTGAAACTCACAGCATTTTCAGGGTGAAAGATATAGGAGGCAGGAGAGTTATCCAGGATGAGGGTTTTGTGGAGGTCTCTGCCCAGCCTGCTCAAGTCTTTGACGTAGCAGCCCTGGTGGAAGACGCAAGATTCCCGGAATAACCGAGCCCTGAACACACCGCACTGGTCCAGCAGGTCTGTCACTGGGTCTGCGTACTGACAGAGGGTGGGGGCGGGGGCAGGGAGCGACATGGGGGAAGGGAAGGGAAGGAAGCGTGATGTGTAAGGTCGGGACTAAGCAAGCGTTTTCTAGATATGGCGTGTTCTCCATCTAATAGCAAATGGGTGAGACAAAAATTGCTCGACACATCTAAAATCTACTCATAGAAACAAACTAAGCCTTTAATTAACTTTAAAGGGGGGGCAACTGATGTTAGGCGGCCTCTATCTCAGTAAGGGGACTTCTAATAGTGAAGAGGAATAAAAAAGAAACCATCTCAGATCAGATATAAACTCAAACATCAACAGAACATTTGGTGGTAAATAAAATGAGAGGGTCTCTCTGACATGAGGTACCTTGGCGAGACTGGCCGTGAACAGAACACATTCAAACAACTCTCCCATCCTCTGCAGGAACTCGTCCACATATGGCCTCTTCAGTACATACACCTGCAAAACAACAGTTGTGAGCGAATAAACTGTCAATAAACCGTTCAGCCCGCAAGACCATCGTTAACTCCCACATTTAAACTCCACATTTACGCAGTGAAGCTCTCACAGTGTCTGTCCATCCGTCAGTCAGCTGCAAGCGGCCAGTTCCTGAAACAAGTAATCAAGAATAGGCCGTGCCGGTGTTAACCAGCCTATCCTGGATTACTTGAACCAGGCAGAGGCCCACAAAGAGGAATCCTTACCAGCACAGGGGGTCCCAGGAATCATATTACTGGGTTAAGTGCATTTCCACATGTCCAACAGTGAAGGGATCCATGCCCAAGTTTAATCAAATGGTTCAGTCTGCTGTGCTAGTTAGTTATTTTTTACCATTTTCTCTACATGGGTGGTTGCATTGCATAACTTATAGTAATATAATAATTAGATGAACCAGGCTGAAATGACTCATTTTCTTGCTGATGCATCGACTTCCATTTGCCTTCCCTGTTCAAGTCAATATCTGGCCAGTAGAGGGCTCCTAGCACCCATAATAGCAAACCTGGCCGATCAGTTACAGGACCCATCCCTTTTCAGCTCAGCAACCGCTGCAAACACATCAAAATACATAGACAAACACAGCCCCCTCCCCTCCGCAGCACACACACACACACACACACACACACACATGTTCTTTACCTGGTGTGTGGTCCCCTCTATCTCCACTGGCACGATGAAGTCTGCATTGCTAATAGGCTGGAGAGAGAACACAGAGGGAGATGGTTGGCATGCTCATTCACATGAGCCGCGCTGTGTACATTTACATGGCATTACATAACAACTGAACACTGAACACTTAGAACCAGGCTCCACACTGCTGCCATAAATCACAGTGCATAGCCCACATAAACAGAATATAATTCACCTGAGGTTCCCAAAACATATTGGACATTTTTAGTGAACTGGAAGAAACTCTAACACAGATTGACAAACAATCGGAGCAGAACCAGACTAATGCACCGCTACCATGGGCTGCCATTTCATATAGCCTAAAATAAACAGAATATGATTTACTTGATGTTACCCAACACGTTTGTCATTTTTAGTGAATCAGAAGAGGCTCTGACACGGACTGAAATAGCATCAGTGCATTTAAGTTGAGTGGAGAAACAACATTTAACACGTCAAGTTAGAAGACAAACGCCCACACTGACATAATTGCAAAAATAACAAGGAAAAAAACCTGTTAGGTGATCAGACATTTTAAGGATTTGATACCTTGAATGAGCTGTGCACCAGGGTCTCATCCAGGTCTATGACCACACAAATCTTCCCTTCGTCCTGGGCCGTCACCTCTGGCAGCAGACTGGGCTCAGATTGCTGAGGAGATGCAGAAAGACTCTTTTACAACAGTATTGTCCCAAACACAACTGCACTTCAGTGATATCCAGGGATGTTAAGTCACTATAGTCTAGTGATATATGTGGACATAATATCCTGCCAACCTCTTTAACTTGATAATACTGAGTTTTAAAGTGGCTTGGCATTCAATCATAGTTACTGTATGATGAATATCAGTGAGGGAATAAACTTAACGTCTTTCTGTATCCGCTTATATACCAAATATCCTTGGAATTAGCATATTTATGTTCAGCACTATGGCTGCAGACTCCTCAAATGCGTCTGTACTAACATTCAATTCCACAGTCAGCTACCTGCACAGAGAGCATTTTAACTTTACATAATCTAATTTTCAGATATCCAATTTTTATGAGCTTATTCTGAGCTCTTTGTTTGCATAATCAAACACAAATTAGGTATAATTATTATATTGTGTTGCATAAATAGCTTATCCATTAAGGAAGGCACATTATGTTTGAGAACAAAAACAAACATAAGCTACAACAATCCTCTTTCACACCAACAGAAGAGCGAACAGAATACAACATAACCCCATAGGCGCCAATGTTTAATTCAGTTTCATTTCAGTGGGAGCTAGCCAGACAATAACCAGGCCGTACAGATGCTGCTTCCTGTTTGCTCCCGTTGCTGGAGGACACTCCTCAATGTGAACAAACATGGCATCTCATTAAAATGCCCCTTACATGGCGCTAGAGCCCAAACCGAGCTGACAGGCTCAACAGCATGGCCAGCCGCTGGTAACACCTCTCAAAGCTTTATTTTCTATCCACCTCAGCAATTACCAGGCGCACGACACACCGCTCACTGTGGGCGCTCTCTCTCCCTGCTTGAAGGACTGATAGTCACTCTGCTGTTCTTATCTTCCCCGGGGATCAAATGTGAACATCAAAGTGATTCCATATCCGCAGACAGTTGCGGTGGTTAGTGTTCAAGGTGTTCACAACAGGTGCACTAGTGGTTTTATTATGCAGTTATAAAAATACTGCTGGAAGACAATAATGAACACATTTTCACAATGACCTGTTCGGTTTATTCTTCCAGATGGACAAGCTATCCAAACACTCTTTTTTTATGTGTGTGTGTGTGTGTGTGTGTGTGTGTGTGTGTGGGTAGGATAAGGATCTGAAAGCTTAAGAAAGAACGAAAGAAAGAAAAAGGAAAGAAAGGACTGAACTGAGCTTTTCAAATTGTTTTCAGGGGTGCAAATTATTGCTGGAGTAAGAATAGTGTTACCTTGACAACCGCCCCATTTTCCTGTGACTCCAGCAAGGCATGCTGGGAAGGTGGTGGTGGTGGTTTGGGGCCATCCTGAGCTTGGAGGCAACAGAAGAGCGCTTTGAAGATGTTACAACTCCTAGGCTGTTTCAGGGAGGACCGGCTCACCTGGCCTGTTAAGTGCAGAGAAAGAGAGACTTTCATGAGAAAACTAACTAAAAACTGCATGTATTCAACATGGGAATGCTGAGAGGGGCCTCTAATTACCTCCCGAGAACCCGGTTCACCTACAATTTCACTCCTTCCTTTCCAACATGAAACAAAACTTGATGCGATACAAACAGTGAGCAGATGAAAGGAATATTCAAAAATCAATGACAAATATCAATTCTTTAGAGAAAATTAGGTATAGTTGGGTATCAGTGGCTCGCAGCACATATGTAGAGTAAGCTTCCCCTCTCCTAAAGGCATTATCCATCCGTCTACAGGGATGGCACAGCCTGCACATGAAATCTGTTTTTAATGAGCCTGCCTCTGCTGCTGCTGTTGCTGCTGCTGCTGGAAACGGCTGGTACATGTTATATAATCACAGAGGGCGGGAAAACCCACACTTTTCACCAGTACCTTCAACAGAAAACACAGACAGAAAACATTCCAACCATTTTAAACTCCAAGACCTTTCGGGGCTGCCTGGCAGGCTGAAGCTAGCCAGAGCAGCCAGGCAGGCAGTGCAGTGAGACAGGCAGGCAGTCACACCTCAGTGCTCTGTGCAGGTCTTTGATCAGTCACTGTAAAGATGGGTGTCCCAGCCCTATGCAAGACTTCTGCCATAGCGAAAGAAAAGGGGAAAAAAAAAAAAAAAACACTCTTGACTGGGCTCAGCTCTGCAAGTCACCTCTAGTAGGGATTTCGTGTGAGGACTTGCAAACAGAGGCAGAATTCAAACTGATTGATATGCTGTCATCATAAACTGAACTAAGCCCTGCAAGAAAGAGGAACTGTTGATAAACAAGTCAGTCAAATGTGTGCTTATAGCTTTCCATATTTATTGACTCTCTGCTCTGTCCACTCTGACCCAAGCCACACTGATCTAAAGCCATAATGCAGCCACAATGATCATGTTACACAACTCCATTTACAGGAGACAAAGGACACTGGACCTTGATGTGGTCATTCCACAAATGCAAAGAATAGCCCTTTGGAGGATTTCTAATAATAACATAGTGTGTCTGTATTAAAAGAAGGTTCAAAATCTTGCCATCAACCATTCAGCGCAATCCTCATGATTAGTATCCCATGGATGTGACTTCCGATTGCCAGTCAGTGTACTGTAGTCTATTGATTTCCCACAGGAAAACAGTGCTGGTCATGTATGACACAGCCTCCATATCTCATATCTAGGCTTCTTGTAAGGAAAGAAAAATAATAATAGCATAGGAATCTGACACTGATTTTCTAAGTGAAAGCCTGGGAAATGTAAAATGCAACATATCACCCATTAAATCCACTCAAATACAAAAAAGGGGGAAAAATAAGCAATTCAAAAAAAGGCATTAGAAATTCTCTTCTAAGTCCAGAGGCAAAACGCACCATAACAGTACCTGCAATCATACAATATGCACCACATTAACAAAGCATGGAGTGAGCCACAATCAATGAGCAGAGCTTTTTCAAGCCAAGGGGAAAGCGTGCAAACAACGAAATCTTTGAAACGGCGCTACAATGGGCGTGTGCAGAGAGGGGTGTGTTTGTGCATTCCACTGTCAATACCGCGGCACCTGGTATTTCTAACACGGTCCTTCATCTCTCCCCCTTTAATCCACAACCACTCTGGGCCCCTCTCCGGTTATTTATCTACCCGCTGTTACGTTCCACCATTTTTTAATACCGAACCTGTCCTGATTTCCCGATCTAAAATACAAACAAACATGGGAACAGTGCAGTAGCCTTCCCTTGCCACTGACGCGCTCTGATCTGTGCTGCTGCCCCCCTCCTCCTCCTCCTAAACCCTGTGAACAAAACAGCATAGTTTACACTGTACTGTAGGGCTGCCTGTGGTGACAGACGTGCTCATACTGTACCTAGTAGTGTTATATGGGATGGTGCCATACAAGCTGGAACCTGATAGACATAAATAAACGGCAGCTTCTTTTTTTTTCCTTTTTTTTTTTTTTTTTTTAGAGAAGTGGTCGTGATCAGCAAATCACTGGGAACTCAGTGATAATCACATCACCACATGTTAAGAAGCGATAGAGATTTGCATAACAAGAAGACCCAGCTCAGAATTTTAAAAAAACACAAACAGGATCAACAATAGCCAAGCTCTGGGTGGCGAAACGAGTGCGTAATGGCAGGCTGTGAACTTATATTTGAGCTTGAGTCCAATTCGATAAGAATAATAATTTATCCGTGGCAAATTGGAGTGCGCGAGGCTATTATCCGTCTATATAGATCTTATGGGGTGTGTTTTATGTCATTCAGCCTTTGAAAATGGGAATCATTATTTTTATTCCAACAGTTGCATGGATCTATGCAGGTGATCACTACCGAGGAAGAAGAAGAAAAAAACACTCCACAGCTTCTCCGCCAAGAATCAATTGCAAAAGAATATATAGAATCAATTTGGATCAATCTGCATCGATCTGTATTTTAGAGTGATTAGACCTGAATATTAGAGATCTGCTCGTTAAGTGTCAAAAAAGGCAATGCGCTTCTGATCGCGCTCAACCCAACGTCCGCAGCGCTCAACTGTCAAATGGGCGCACCAGGCTTTTTTAATCACTGAATACATTGACTTCATTATTCGGGAAAAAGGGAATTCAAATGCTCAGGCGTTTAAGAAAGCATATATTAGGGATATTTCGGAAGAAAATACAAAACACAAGCTCATCTTACTTGTTTTCGGTGACACTTGAACGTCTTCTTTCTGCACTTGGGTGATAATAGAACTTTCCATCTGACAATCACAGAGCCCTCAAAATCCTCAAATCCTTTCCCCGAGCAAGGATGGGCAGCCTTCATTAGGTTGTATTGACAAGTTAACTAAATTATTTGCCGAGGTAACTTGTCATCCGTAGGCGCGCCTTACAATCCTGGATGAGAGTAGGATTTATCTTGTTCCAGTGTTTCTTTATTCCCCCTCGCTTCTTCTCTTGGTCCGCCTGGGGAGGGGGCAAGGCACTTGGATATGTTTTTGAAGGCTATTTGCGATTCTGTCAGCTCTGTCGTCTCGGGTTTACCATTTCTATTACTGGTAATATCGCTGAGCAGCCCCCCTCTCCCGTCGCTGCGAAGTCCTCACTTTTGCACCAACAACATGGAGAATCCAGGCGAGAGAAGGAAAACAACCGAGGAAATGGGGCAAGGGAGGGCGGTTTCAAGTCGCCCCTTACTACAGATAAACAACCTCGCCGAAAAGGCCTCGGAGAGTGACGAAAAACACCACGAATCAATCGGTCGAACAGGGTTCGCTTCATCAAAATGGATTCCCGGGCATATTTAGCTGTAAAATATTAGTTTTGTTGTTATCTGAGGCTTTGTTTTTCTCCGGTTGGGACTCCGCGGGTGCCTTGAAACCGTCCCCTGTCCGGATTGGACGCCTGGGAAAGTGGGCGTGGCAAAGGCATTCCTCTCTGTCCTGCACGCTCCGCACTGAACACATTCCAGCGCTGCTGCTGCTCTCATATGAGATCACATTGTTTTTAATATGTATTTATTTACATAAACATACATATTATGACGTCAAAGTAATCTTAAATCACTTAAATAAACAAATGAAGGACTTAAACCCGTTCTTGGATTTTATTTAATTTATATGATGTATGTTTATTTATTTAGCTTTTCTAATCTACATGCCCATAAATTGTGTTCTGTGTGCTGCCTGTATTTGCGTTTGTTTGTGTGTTTGTTTTTTTGTTTGTTTTGTTTTTGTAAGTGAATAATCAAATAAATAAGTAAATAAATAAATACACAAAATTCTACCTTTTTCTACACGTCGGAGGGGGCAGGGCTATGGTTTTATTAATGAGAGTTGGACTCGTTACTTCAAAAAGGTAGGCTAATAACTAAAAAGTAATGTAGTTACTATGCGCTGTTCGTACATTGCTTTTCCGTTACACCCCAACCAAATCTAGGTTGCACCATTTCACTACAGCCTACCTCTTAAAAATCGCAGTATGTAGGTAGGTGGACCAAACAGCGTTGATCAGTCTGAATCTAATCCATTTTCTTGTCATCTCTTGGCTCTTGGCATAATAGTAAGGATATTTCCACTTACATAAAATAAACATTTCCCATCTAAGCTGGCTGCAGGTGAAAAGGCTACGACTAATAATGGAAATGCTGGGATATTTTTGGACAAGCTTGAATGGGATATTTAGAAGTGTATCCTTATTACAAAAGTAGCTTAATATTATTATTATTACAATATTAATACAGATACTAAAACAACTTAGCTACACTGTTCACAAACCTTTTAATCAATTTAAAGTTTTTATTGTTAGATATGACTGCCTGCAGACATACATAACTGTCTAAATGTGTGTGATGTAGGTGGAGAGGTAAAAGAAATCATAGTAAAATTAAACTATAACTCGTTGTGCTTAAAACTCCCTAGAGGACCTCTGATGGTCCCCCGAGCCCCCTTTGGGAACCACTCTATTAAAGCAATGACCATGTAGGCTACAGTCTGCAATAACACATACTCTAATACAATTACAGTACATGTTGGAAACTGTGAGCTCCTGTAAGGAAACAGACGGTAATCACAATATTTAGTCAGTCCAATTAAGACTAAAACCAGTAATTATTTGGGTCTAAATCCAGTGATTAAACAGTTGCTGTTGCTCTTGTGTTTGAATGAAAAAAATAAAAAAATAAAAAACAAAAATTCTCAGCTGTGCACCAGGCCTGTGTATTTTCCCATTTTTATCAGAAGTTATATATTGATTCTTTTTGAGTAACTGTAAAGAGATTTTTTTTAACACTTTTCAAACAAATAAAACTACCTCTGACATCATGTTAGGCTATGAGGTCAACCAGAGCGGTACCCAGATATTTATATCATGGGCACTCTGAGGCTCTCTATCTTTTGTTCTCCTTCTGCAAGTTTGGAAAAGGCTGAGCTGATCGCAGAGATCAATGGAGTGCATGGTGTGAGCGACAATGGTGTGAAGTAATGGCAGACATATGGCATTTCTCAGCACACCTACACACCAAACACCCACACGTAGAAAACTCCACACACTCATACACTGAGAGGAAAAATTCAAAAGCTGTCAATGAGGGAACACAGAGCTGAGATAGTCCAACCATTCCGAACACATATGGGCCCGTTATACCACAAGCCCGGCCAGTGCCCACAGTGACCACAATGCAAGACATAAACAAGAACGGCCCGGCTGTTTGCATTCCTGGTGTAGGACATTTTAAGGCAACACTGACAGATCCGTGTAAAAATATATACAAAATAAGTATGGACCGCACAGCTGGAAAATGTCTTGTGGTTTGAAGCTGATGCCACTGATCACAAAATCAACTTGAAATTCATGCTTTTTGCTTGTCTCCTGGTGCGTTTTGCTCTCTCCTCCTGGTAATGCTGCCTGTACATTCCTCTGAGCAGAGACATAGATAGATGGATAGATAGAGCAAAAGAGCAACAGGGTCAACTGCTGTTGAGGCCCTAGGCTGAGAATAAGGGTGCTGTAGTCGTACCCACTGTCTAATGGTGGAAAAACACGTGACTTCAAACATCAGTTACTGGTTAAAGCTATATCCACCTTTCATCCGGCAAAGGCATCAAGAGTTAAACTTGTTTCCCTAAATGACTGACTTGTATATGTAAAAACCACCCAGGGTGAAAAGAGAAGTAAGTCACAAAAGCATTTCAAACACGAGAAATGAAATTCATCAGTTGAACCAGGCAGAGTGAAAGGAAAAGATAAGGAAACAAGACATAATTCAAATTTAATGTGATCATTTAGAACAATCCTGGAACAGTGCTTGTAATACCGTAACCATTGTTTTATTGTCTTTGTTTTGTGAAATTGTTTGTTAACAATGCAATAACACGTTTCATGGCTTTTGTGATTGCAGCTTATTAAATAAGTCAGTTATGGTACGCCACAGCAAGACAATGGCATAATGTTTTCCCCACATCATTTCTTGTAGGGGGCATGTTTCTCTCTTACAGAAACATGATGTAAGCATCTCTATTACAAGAAATCAATATGCCTATCAAGAAAATCTTTTGAGAAAATAAGTCAGCAACCAACTGTGTCATCTACTGCCAATTGTTATACCACATTACATCATGTAACAATGCAGATATACCATCTCTCTTCCCTCTCACAAATACAAATATGTCAGTGTTCTTTAAAATACAATCATGAGCATGGATAACATAATGATAAATTAACTCTAAATTTACTGAAATAAACTTCCCAAAGGGGAGATTATAAATGTTGATTCAACTGAATTAACTGCTAAAAATCTGCCAACACATTGTGTAAAAAAAAATGAAAAAAAGTAACTCAAAATAATTCATTTAGATATTTCTAGACTATTGCGCATGACAAAAATCTGTGCTGATGTTGACATCTGAATACCAACAAAACAAACTCCCATTTCTCCCTCACATGCTCACACACACACACACACACACACACTCCATGAGACACCCACAAACATCATTCATCAGTCGGTGTGGTTCTATTTCTAAATTTCACACCTGCGAACACACAGCGTCTACTTACAGCCCCATGCACTCTGCCATGCATTAGCTACATCCAATCATGCAGATGACAAACTAGCTGTTGAAATTTGCCCGCAGCATCTGAGCCTCATGTAGGGCTGGGACTGTAGGGTCTATAATCATGTGATTTGCTGGAAGAGCCC
>OMLF01012632.1:0-56592 GCA_900302615.1 Holocentrus rufus | reverse complement strand
CACACTGTCACTGATCAAAAGGGGATTGTCACCTTTTTTTTTTTTTTTTTAAATTACTCTTAAATATTCCCTTTATGTAGATTTGTTCCATATCTATTCCGCCAGCAGACCATACTGGATTTACAGTTCAAGACCTCCCTTAATTATAGCTCATTATTAATGTTTATTCTTTTTATGTTACAGCACTTTGCAGTTTAAGAAAACGGCACTGCATATGTGGTTTAGCTCTTGGGTTTTCAAACTTTTTCATGTTGCAGACCCCTAGTCTGATTTTCATCAGGTGAAAATAATCACTTTTGGTGCAATTTTTAATGAATTAAAATATAGTAAAATAAATTATTCCTAATTTTTCTGAGGACCCCTGGAAGCTCCTCAAGGACCCCTAATGGTCCCTGGACCAACCTTGAAAACCACTGGGTTAGTTATCATCATCACGGTCAATCTCAATGTCTGACTGTCTTACCCTGTCGTAGCACAGCAGGGTGCAGAAGTTGGGTGTCTTCTGCTGGTGCACCAGCTCCACGAAGCGGGCGCAGTACACCGCGTCGATGGCAGAGAAGATGCAGCGAGGGAAGAGACAGAGCTGCAGGAACTTCGTTATGGTCTCGTTCTTTGTGGATCCTGTCAGTGACAGAGACAAGATGAGGAGCCTCAGACTTTGTTCGTGTTGTTTTGAACTTGGCAATGACTGGCAATGAAGCGTTTCGTTAGCCGCTGTACACTTTGCATCAACAGGCTTCTCATATCCAAACAGCGCTGAGATACAAAATGACTCTGGTATATTGTAAGTATTTGCTCATGGAGGAATGTTGAGTCTCTGTAAATGATATTATAAAGAGTAAGGTCTAGACCTGAGGTAAATTCTGTTATGATTTGGTGTTAAATAAATAAAACTGACTTGACTACACATTTAAATTGAATTCCTCTTTATTGCAAAATGCATATTGCTGCATACATTTTCTCCTGCAATACTTACGTCCGGTTACCAAAGCTACATTGCAGCTGTGAGATTTGCATGTTCTTTCTGGTTGTATTTCCATGTGAACATTGTAACGGCTCTATGTTGCATTTGGAATTCACTGACTGTAGTGATCAGATCTGCATTTTATGTTTTTGATCTGATCATCAAGGGTGCATGTTAATGGCAGGTATTATATAAAGATGCTCGCTGGGGGAATTCCACATGCTTTAATGTCATCTCATCTGAATTACTGTGAGGGTGCAGCATCATTTTCCTGTCTCAACTGACAAGACACAGCGTTACAAATGATAGTGAAGAATTCTGCTGCATGGTAATTTTAACCAGCCAAAAACCATTCATACTATGGTCATCATGACACTGATTGACATGAGCACTAAGACTGCAACTAACAGTTATCTTCATTGCTAGTCATCTAAAAATTGTGCTTTTAATTAACCAGTAAGTCTATAAAATGTCAAATATAATGACAAATGCTGATCACATATTATCTGAGGCCAAAGTCATGCTTAAAATTGCTTACTTAGTTTGATCAGCAGCCAAAACAAACAAATGTTTATTTTATGAAATCAAAAAAAGCAGACATTCTTTGAGAACCAGCAAGTATTTGGCATTTGCACTTGAGAAATTAATAAATCGATCAATTAATCGACTAATAATTGATTATCAAAATTATAACCTCTTCTTTTTCAGTGGTTGGACTAATTAATGATTCTTTTGCCACCGATGAGCACTGGTGTACTTACTGGCCAACAACCAGTTGTCCTTCTCCAGTTTGAGGCGGTGCAGGACCCTCTGGACGTGCTCCAGCTGCTTCTTCTCCTCCTCCTGCAGCTTGTCCTGCAGGGCTGTGCAGCGCTCCTTCTCTTTCTTTTTCTTATTTAAAGGCTGCAGGGGCGAAGGAAAACACAACAACACTTCAACACACCACTGACACTGATCTGTAATGCAAGTCCAATGAAATGGAGTATTGCACTCACTTTTGTGCCACAAAGTTGAGTGCAATAGCCAGATCCCTTAACCAAACTGGAAATCAGGGCTGGCAGATATATTGATGTATATCAACTAGTGCTTTTGCCTCAATCTGCTTGGTCCTCAAATCCATGTTACTAATGATTGTTTATCAAAATCTCACGAGTAAATATCTTATGAAAGCACCAACAGTCATCCCTACAATCCCATCATTGAGGTATTCGATCAAAGATATTGATATTTTTTCACCCAGCTCTAACTTCTCCCTTGTCCTCCTTACTACTTAGCTTCTTTTTATAACCTACAATATAAGTTTATTCTATCACTATGCTGACTGTAACCCACTCTTCATAAATGTGCCAGATAAATGTCTAAATGTAAAAATGATAATGATGTATCAGTGTAGGCGGTGTGGTGTCAGCAGCAGACTGACGACTCACTATTTCTGGGTTTTCCTCGATGGCCTTGATCTGGGCCTTGAGCTTGTTGACCTCGCGCTCGTACGCAGAGTGCGGGACGGCCAGGTCGTACATGGTGAGGGACCAGAAGGTGGCGTAGAACTGCGGGCGCAGGTCGTCCCACACCCTCGGCGGATGGAGGGACACCACGGCCTCGTGCACCGGTGACATCACCTGTTCGCACGCTGCCACGTACTTGTGAACCTTCTGCTGCTGCCGGTTGCCTTTCTCGGATTTCTTCAGCTCGTCGTACTTGGACTGTGTGTGGAAAGCACTTAGTGAGGGATTTCAACTTTTTTTTCCAGATCAACCTGCCATTTTCTGCCACAAGACCTCAACAACCTGACTGGATTTGAAGGATTTAGTTCATACGACAATATAGATGTACAGTGAGCAACAATATAAAAATGTGTAGTCATGTGCATCAGGACTTTGCAACATTATTTTTTTATACTTCTAGGTATAATTCCCAAAGATCTGGAGATCATCAATTTCCCATACATTCCAGACTTCCTCTTTGTAAAGATATCTATTGCCTGACATTTTTGTCCATTAACGGCTTAATTGCCCAGTGCCACTTTCAAGTCTTTGACGAGACAGACTGTGTTGGCAGCTACAGGGCGTTTTCACACATTCACATTTTTTTCCAGCTCCCAGTGGCTTTTTTAAAATGTATTTTAAAGATGGTTGTGCCAACAAGGCAGATAAAAAGCATTCAGTGTAGAAAAACTGACTGCTGCACCTTGCTCTTATTTTTTATTTTTTTTAGACATTGAGGAGGACTTTTTAAAGTTGAGAAAAGAGGAGCGCACAGCGTGGGACGCATTTTCACAACCAAAAGGATGTGGGAAAAAAAGCAGAATGGTGTGAACATGCCATTATACATCCTCCCCACAATAAAATCAAAACGCTTCAGTCCCCTGAAAAAACACGTATGCATGATCAGTGTCTTCACTAAAAACACTCAAACCTCTCTTGATGATGGAAAGTGTGAAATGTGATTATCACAACGGCCTGCCGATGTGATGCTGCGTTAAACAGAGGGATACAGTACAAGAGAACAGTCGACTCACCAGAATTTGATGAGCGTACATCGGCCGAGACAGGAAGAACGCGGCATCGTGTGGCGTGTGGAACTGGTTACAGAGGATGTCAATAGAGGGAACTCGTTTGATGTAGTCCTCTGTGCTCAGGTTGGAGGCCAGAAAACCACCAAACTGCACGAGTGTGTCGTGACACTGCAGGAAGACGAAGGAGAACAATCTGTCATTGCTTTCCTATTGATCACTAATAACTAATAATGCACTACTAATTCCATGTATTTTAAGGTTAAAAGTTGGCACCTAATTTCGTTGTTAATCATGACAATGACAATAAAGGATTCTATTCTATTCTAAACATTAAAGACAAAAATATAAATTAATTATGCTCGGAGAGGCACAGTATTACAATACTGCACAGCTAGTATGAATCATACTTTTTTTTCTTACCATATGATTGCTTGTTATCTTACATAAATAATAAGGAACAGACTGTCAAGATAGTTAATATGAGAGAGATGCTTAGATGAAGATGTGCAGGGCAGGTGTGTACCTGGTCATAGAGCTTGCCCACTAGTTTGAGGTGTTTCTCTCCGCCCTCCAAGAAAACCACACCGTTGCGTTGCTGGGCCATGAGGAGACACAGTGGCAGGGCCAGTTCGTGGTCCAGCAGGGCATCCTTCAGTCTCTGAGAGGATTTCTTAGTGTTCCGGATCTGTCCGAAGTAGCCGCCCTGAGGAAAAAGCCGCATCGTCAATGACACGAACATGAGGTGTGGTACATCAGTGACCGAGGCCATGATAGGGATACTGGAGATGTGTGGTAGACTGCATTTGAGAAAGTTAGCTCTGCGGGAGTCAGTACCTCAGCTTTGAGCTGCTCTCCTCCGGTCATGGCCTCCAACTGCTCTGAGGTCATCTCATCTGTGATCTCGATGCCGGCCATTTTCTGCACCACCTCTTTCAGGATCAGCAGGTCAAAGCTGCAGCAGGAGAGAAGATGTAAAAAAAACACACAAAGTGCATTTTAACATGTAAAACTAAGTGATAACAGCTACAAGAGTGCACAAAGAGAGCAGACCGAAAATGGAAGATTTCTACATGGCAGAATGTCATTCCGCGCTGTTTAAAACCCCAAGATCGAACGCAAGCTCTGTTTCCCTCCCATGTATCCGAGATAACAGATCTGTGGGTGAGAGCTGATCTGAGCTGATGTGCGATTCACCGCTGGATGATTGCAGCCATTACACTGAGGGCGACTTTGTAATGATCTCCCCTTTCCTCTGGAGCTGCCAAACCTCCCACTCAGCAGCCTCCTCATCAGCACAACACAAGTCCTCAATCTACATTCAGCTCTGTCCCAGCAGCCACACAGGCAGGGCTGCGTCCTACCGCAGCGAGACTGTTACCATGTAATAGATTTAGCAACTGATTTCTTGGCATAGACAGCTTAGAATGACACCAAAAGAGTCAAACTGCACTGTGTCCTTCTCCAACACTGACACACACACACAATTCAAGAATTAAAAATCTTAGGAGGGGTGGAATGAACCAATTTCTGATCTGATGAGGATTTCCAAACTGTTGGTCTCAGCGTGAAGATGTTTATACGATCCACTGTCATTGAAATCCATGTCATTTCACTATCGATTTACGTAGGTGCAGGACAGGGGCGTGGCTGGTCCCAGGTGCTATTCCTGCATTTGGCAAAGGATCCAAAAAGAGCTCTGACTGTTTACATCATGCATCTTAAATCAATTTAAAAGAATGTTTTTCCACCAAAATACTAAAAAACAATAAAAGGTTACACCCCAGATCAAATCGATGATTCTCAGGTGCTTGCAGACAGTGGGCAGATACTGATGACACTGACAGGCAGCAAAAAAATAAAAAAATAGGCAGGATGAGTGTTTAGGTCTATTCATCAACATCCTCATTAGTGGCTGCAATCTTAACAAGTATAGCCTCGCTTTACCTACGATTTATTTCACCTAAACAAATATAGGCCTACTGCTACCGTCACGACTGCCCTGTTTTTTCCTCCAGCTGCTGCCTTAGCAACTTCTTTTTCAATTCTGGGGCTTTCTGAAACCGTTTTTTTTTTTTTTTTAAATAGACAAGGACCACAAGACACTGAACCAGTTAGATCATTTTCTCCTGAGCTCCCTGGTGCCACAAAAAGTAAAGAGGAATACTGGGGGCAATAAGTGTTTCTCCTTGAAAATTGTGTTTTCCTCCTTTAATACTGAAATGACTCTACAAGCCCGAGGAAGATCTCTGTGTTTGAAACACGTTTGCTTTGTGCCCTTCACTCCTTTTGAAGATGAACGTTGTTTGTTTGCTGTCCATTTACTCTTGTGCAGTACTTCATTAAAACTTTTCTTCTCGCAGCATCCAGGTTTCACTTCTTGTTTACGATAAAATGACTGAAATCAGGGTGTCGTGACATTTTCATTTGCATTTAATTTCAATGACTCTCTGATGGGACTAGCTCTTTGCCTCGTCGCATCCTGTAATACAGTCACGATGTGCCGACGTCTTGTTGATCTGGACCCACTCACCTCTTTCCTGCTTTCAGCTGATTGGTCACATACTGAAGCAGCCCAGCCAGCTCAATTGGATATTTTCTGAACACAGCTCCACACAGACTTGCCAGGCCTTGGGGTGAGAGGAAAATTCGCAAATCATTAACGGTTTTCTTTTTGAACGTATAGCATGATATGACTACATAACAAGAGGCCCCCCATTTCATAAACCTCACTGCTAGGAAACATACTTTGAAGCCAAGAGGAGATGGTGGTGTCATCATGCTTCATCTTCTCCTTCTCTGGGTTGGCCAGAGCCTCAATGATGCAATCTGAAGACAGAGTTAAGCAAACAACACAGCAAACCAGAGTGAACCCGCCCCAACCCTTGTTGTTGGCTGACTCTAAATAAGAACATATCAATATCAGTAAAGGATACAGGCCAGGACGTCATAGTTGAGGGATGTGAGGTATTTCAAGGAGTCCACCACTGGACCGATGAGGTTGTCGTACCATTGGATCTGAGACAGAATCTGGGAGAAACAAGACTGGCTTAATAACGGCATGATGGGGAAAAGACGTCAGCAACACGGACAAGAACGAAATGAAGTTGATTCATCCTTTGTGACAACTGCTGCATGGGCAGGACCTATATGACTTATTATGCACAATATATCATCATGGACCAGGGCTGAATGACACAGTACATAAAAAAATAAAAAATAAAAAAAGATCATCATATGACAATTATTCTGACGGATACTGCAATTGAGATCTGATTTATGATTTCAGTGGGAATGATATTTGCATCTTTATTATCATTTCAAATACGTTTTAAATGATGATGTGATGATAATGCTATTTTGTCACTTATTTCACTTTTAGGAAAAACTTGCAGGATATTGTATATTGGCAGTATTGTGATTTTGATAATATTTAATTTAATTGTTCAACCCTATTACACTGAATTATTTAAGACTTGTCTATTATAGATACAGGACAAAGTTTCAGCATGTTTAAGTTTGGTGCACATACACATACTGTTTAACGTATATCAAATACTGGAGGAGAGACATACCTTCCTTCAAAAATGAGATCCTGTGTTTTGTCTCATATGAACAGAGAGCTGTTTGTTGTTGCTGTTGTGTTGCTGGACCTCAGTGGAAAATAAAACTTTGCATTCTTATCCTCCGTGTGTTGTTATCGTTGTATGTTTGTCGCGTACTTCTGTTGTTCCCTACAACTGCACCTCATCTAATAACTGCAAAGATTTAATCGCTCATTTGAGAAAATGGACTATTACAACACATTAAAAAACCATTAAGTAAGGAATGCAGGGATACTCTATCAAAGGCCCATGGGATTAACTTGTGAATATATTACATGCCAGTAGAACTATATGTATGGGCAATGCCCATGACACAGACTTGCTTTAGTTTTTGCAGCGATAACAGAATGAAGAATCAATGTATCCGTTACTGGTATGTTTTGGTTCCTGTCTGGCTTAATTTTGCTTCATTGTCCTGGTTTCATGTTGGTTAATTGTTATAAAACAATCAGGAAAAAGCCACTGAACCACTTCATTATTTTGTATAATAGAATAAGCATGCACTGAAACTCAGTTGGGGCCAGTTTTTAGCCCCAAATATGCAGAGTTAGTTTTTGATATGTGCTGTAGTACCTTGATTGTTTCCCATTTCCCTGCCAAAACTGCCATCAGTGTGTCTTTGTAGTTTATTGACATCACATAAAATAAGACTAACACCAGTGTATGTTCAAGGCCATAAAATAATAACAACACTTACATAATCAAAAAGGATGGTAGGATTGCTGTGGCTCAGCTTGCCAATCTGCCTTCCAGATGGTTTCACATTCTCTTTGGTCAAACGCCTGGGAAAAAAGAAAGCAAGCAAGGAAGAGAGGGAGTTGCAGATTAAAAGCAAAAGGAAGATTCAATCAGAGTGGTAAGCAAAGACTGTGACTTCTGTAAGACTCGCAGCATTTGGAAAGCTTTTGTACAGTTGTCAAGTTGATGATGAAAAGATTGTCACCTATTTCTTCAATCAGCAGAGCGGAGCTAGAATAACTACCTGCCCAACATAGTTCAATTCTCCCATGATACACATCAACTGAAGCAGCTGGTGAGAAGAGAAAATAATAGACCCTGCCTGTCCCATAACATATAAATATAATCATTCAGCTCAATTATTCCTTGTAGTGTGTTCTTCATTTTATTTATAAAATCTGGCTGATGCAAATATATATGTATATGGTTCTTTCAAACATATTTTTTCTTTTTTTTTTTTTTTACACACTAAATACACACCACTGACTGACTGATCAATGGGAAATCAGAACAAAACAAAAATTCCGCCACGAGCTGCATATTTTTTGGGCGACCCGTTGAGTTCCCTCTCTGATGCAGGACTCTGCTGGGATGCTGTTGAGACAGCTTGTTCAGGGCCGCAAAGCCTCTGCCCAAACAAGCTTCAGCGAGGGCTTTGTGTGTGTCTGTGAGATCGGGAGTGGAGGGTCCAAAGATCTTGGAGGCTGTGCGTGTGATTTTGAGGAGTTTGTTCCTGTTTGGTGACTGGCAGCGTGGTGAAACAGCAGATGGAGCGGCAGAGGACGACAAGCTCTACAATGCCTCTATAAAGGAGGAGCGGTGGGTGGGGTGCATCAGAGAGGTCCTTGATATTCTGGACGGCGGAGAGCTTCTGCTGGCGGCGTTTGCAGATGGTGCCGCTCAAAGCCGAGTTTATTTTTCAGAATGATTCCAAGATATTAGAAGCTCCTCACCAAGAGTTTGTTTATGTTGAAAAGAGTTTGTTTATGTTGGATTAAGGCTGATGCACAGCTAACAGAACATTTTCTGTCGTCACAAGACTGTGTGAAATTGAGTAAAGAATTCAGAAAATTGCCTCATGGCTCTATTTTTTTTATCATTTAAAAAGAATAAGGGTTTTAGAGATAAACTTAGCCCTATCATGTGGGCTAGTAGCTTTGACATAATGTCATTTAACAAATTTATAACAATAACGTAACTGATTAGGTTTAGCTGACCTATCTATAATATAGGTCTTCCCCTTAATGTTACCCTGAGCTAGCATGGTACAGACTAGTGTCTGCTGCAGGATCCGACTAATTACAGCCTTATGATGTCTGCAGTCTTAGCCACAGCGACATCTTGTGGCCAGAATGAACGGTTTTGTATCTTTGTTTAAATCACCAGTGGAGATCTTCCATTACCAATCATTTTAATAATGCTTATTTTGTCACGATGGAAGTGTCAATACGTTTTTCAGTCGATTCCCCAAATATGGCCGTCAGTTGAACCGCTAGCAACTCTAGGATACTCCATACAATAATGCCAGTTCTGTGGAGGACAGTTACACATCCCAGAAGTTTACTTGACAAATGAGGATGTAACGGATGGTGACTTGGCTGATGAGAATGAACGAGAAGCCCCGAGGTTCATCGCAAGAATGACACGTCACATCTCAGCAGTGCAACGGCCTGCAGTGCAGAGCCCACTGAAACAGATGGGGAAATAAACAGCTGTGCATTTTAATTGATCAGGCGTGCTTCGCCGGGCAGACAACCAATCTCTAACAGTAAAGATGTGCTCTCTCACTGTTAAGAAGTTTGCTCTCTCCAAGGCAACTTCAGAGGAAAGTTCTCCACAAGGACCCTCAGACAGATGAGTTATTATGTGACAAGGAAAGGTAAAGCGAGTGCTGCAAAGTGACTTACTTCATAATGTATTTGGCCCTGTCCACAGTCTGAGCTTTGACCTTGACCAACAGCGGGTGGCTGGAATACGTCTCGTTCTTCCACTGCCCATATAACCGGTACCTGAGGGAGCGGACAGACAGAGCAGCTGTGTAAAGCATTTAGCTAGGTAGTACTCAAAAACATCAAGAGGACCATACTGGCTGCAGGACGTAAATAAACCAGCAAGAACACTAGACTCAACATGCAACTGCAATTAAAAGCCCACATACTCCATCAGTGAGGGCTTGAAGAGAATGGATTTAACATAAGTTGTAATAAACCAAAAATGTCAGTAAACAAGTATGAAAAATTTACTTTTTGTGATTTTTACTAATCCTAAGTGTCAAAGTGGTCCTTGCCTATTCAACTAGTCACGGGAAGCATAATAATAAAGTTTGATTGTGGTCATATGTGACTTTTTGTCAGATGACAGCAGGGTGCATTACTACCTCATTTGCCTTCAGGCTTTCCTGCCTTCTTCTTCATGGCTGACAGACTCTTGAAATCAGATTTAGCAGCTTGTTGTGTTTCACATTTTAAGCAATAAATGTCACAATATAGTTAGAAAGTCCTTAAGACTTCTGTAACACTGTAAACACACTGACAACCGCAGATTTTCACTGTGCAAACCCTGCATAAATGCATAATTGTACTGCACGACTTGCCCCTTCAATTCATATCACCAAATCGGTCCTTTGACACTCTTAATGTGATTTATTGTACGAGATGGTACAGTAATCAAATCTACAAAGCATGTTTTCAGTCACTAAAGATGTTGCGTTATTAGCTTTGACAAGCTGACACAAACAAGCACGAGTGAAACAAAACCTTTAGCAAGTGTGAGTCCCTCTGTTCATCAGCAGTGTGCCAAAACATTCAAAGGCTCTAAATATAAAAAAAAAAAAAAAAAAAAAAACGACTCGGGTTTTGCTCAGGAGAAAAGATGTTTTGTTAAATTGCATACAGATGAATGCAGTCAAAGGTACTTTCGAGAGCCGAGGTTGACAGATTCGCCGTGTGTCCTGCTCCTTTCTAGTCAACTGGTAAACACTTTCCTGGAGCAGCGCCTGCAGGGTTTTACTGACACCCTGACAGCTCAATTATACACTGCCACATGCAGAGTGTGATACATGTGTGGGCGTGTGTGTGTGTGTGTGTGCGTGCGCGCATCTCTCACCTGTGCTGGTAGGGGAAGAGTTTGAAGAGGCCCCATAGTTCTTCAGACATGCAAGCATTGCACTCCATCAGGGAGAGAGAGGGGAGTAACACCTGGTCGGCAATGCTCAGGAAACAACTCAGCAGCGTCTCCTGGAACGAATAGAGTGGGCACAAACATGAATATGGTGCTTCCAGACAAGAGATAAACTGACCAACCTCTTAAAGCGTACCAGCAGGATCCGATTTTTTACATATTAGTTTATATCAAAATACGAGTTATGTATGCACAATCAAGTTAAATAATCAAATCATCCTATTGAACGTAACTCTAAAATTCTTCCTTCAAATGCCTAATTATGTTAAAAACGACGGTTGTCAACAGTTCAGACAGCAGAAATGTGTCACAATATCCCAAAATCACCATATCATCACGGTATGATTCTACTCAAAGATAATAAATGATAAAATTGAATTATCACCCAGCCCTCGGTAACAGCGGAGTAAATTGAAACACATAAATCCTATTTACTCGCTTCAACACTGCCCTACTCCACCGCCGAGCCAGTTTTGTGACTTACCATTTTATCTTTGACATCAGCTCTGCCATCGCTTTGGTACTGAGAAACAAAGAAGGAAAAAGATATGAGCGCAAGTCAAAATAAGACGTTGGGTCAGGAAGTCATGGAGCGACTGTGCTTGTACCTCTTTCATGAAGCCCTTGCCCAGACGCACGATCTTGGCAAAAAGGATGGGATCGTGGGAGAGATGGGGGCCCAGGTAGCAGAGCATGCTGAACGTGTCCCTGCGCAGGTCCTCGAAGCTCTCTGCAGGCCGAGGTGCCCGTTTGTTCCTCAGCGGGCGCATCACACAGCCCCGGGCCCCTTTCGGGACACCGGCTCTGCAATGTACAGAGCAGTGAGTCAGAACCGTGCCACCTGCTAGGAATTTTTGTTTTGCTAGTCGGTGTCATTTTCCATTCATGTTTTATTGAAAGAAATGCTGGTATGGAGGGCAGTCAAAATACAGAGTTCAAACTGTGTGCACTCTTGCATGCTTTTTGTTCTGACTACACACGGTGGGCACTAAGTGAATCTCGGGGAGTGGGGCACCTTCGGTACAGAGGCTCCACAGTCAGGTGCACCAGCTGGCACAGTGCCAGCGCGATGGCCTTGTGAGAAGTGGCATAGAAGGAAGGCATCTGGTCCATAATACTCTGGGCATGGTGCCAATCTCCAATCCTGAGCAGAGCCTCCAACAGACCAAGCTTCTGGTTATCAGGTGGCTGTGGGCAAAGAGAAGAGCAGCGACTGAGTGCCTGTGTTTATGTTAATGAGCTGAAGCTTCAGTGAGACTCCAGACAGCAGTTAGAGCACAGCTCAGTCGCAGGAGCGGGCACAGCCATCCTCAACATCACTCTCTGATGGGATGGCATCACAGCAAAGGACTTTCAAACATAAATCCTTACTCTTAAGTTGCTCAGGCTCACCATGTGCTGCAAGTTATTGAAATTTAATGTGAATAAAATGCGAATGTTAATACCTCTGTCAATGCTGATGGTACAATCAAAATGAGAAAAACTTTACAATCCACACATAAATCTACATGCAGGAGATTTTATGTGTGGTACTTTTATTTTATTTTGGCAAAACTCCTGTTGAATTACTAGAATTTCTTTGTCTCTGAACTTAAGTTCAAAAATGCAGTGAAATTGTCGACTCTCTGCTACAAGGTAAGGTTTGAATTAAACATAAGTCAGCAATGCAGTTGTTTGGGACGTGGAGTGAGTGATTTTTGTGCTTATTAAACTGGATTTTGTATGTTTCACTTAAGCGACTGATCTAATCTGTCGCACAATCAAACATGAGTTGCAGCTACAACTGAAGCGGAGGGCAGAGCAGGAGCTTATCGTTGGGCCAATACAGAAATTTAGGAAGCTAAAATCAGGCAACAACAGGCTGGCTGAGTTGTACGGTGGAAAGACACCTACAATGATGACTCTCACATCGCAAAGGGTCATTTTACATAATATTGCTTAACGTATCTTTAATGCTCTTCTTATTTAGCCCCTAAAACCTGCCACAAGTTTGTTTTTAAACATTGGTGCAGGCACATCTTGACAGCTACATAAACATATACGCACATGTGTCATCTGGAAAATTAGTACAAGGGTGTGCAAACTAACTGCATGAAACCACCTGGCAGCTGCCATCTTTAAAATGAGATATACCTTGAGGTTAGCTATAGAACTAATTGAAAAATTTAATAAAAAAAAAAAAAAAAATGCAGAATTTAAGAAAAACAGCAGCACTTTAAGGTAAATATTAAGGGGAACTTACACCAACTCTCTTCCAGAAAGTATTTGGCTTTGCTAGATCTACAAATCCATTTGGAAATGTCATAACAGACACTAATTGGCTGACTACTGAGACCTCATCCACTTCCAGTGATGACTCTACATGCTGATTTGGCCTCGGGTGATGCAGGACAAAGATTAACAAATTTCCTGCTTCCTGCTCCACAGCACTGACAGACCTCCTCTAGTTCATTTATGACTCTTAATCCTCTGGCCATCCGCATCCACCCTGACCCACCCCACATCTGCAGACATGGGTGCATCAGCATCTCCGGTCCTTCAGAACAGGCCAACATCTTAGACATCCTGGGACTGATACATAGGCATTTCTGAAATATAAGTCTGAAATGCTTCTCTGATACCTTCTCATTCTTTTCTTCGTCCTTCTCTTTGTCTTTTTCCTTGTCTTCACTTTTCTCTGAGGGCACCACGACCATGACCAGCTTGCGGGCGATCTGCTTGGCCTCTGAGATGTCTCGTTTGTGTTCTTCTACAATGGTGACATCCAGTGGCATGAGCTGGAATAACAAGTGGAGTTTAGTCTTAGGTCTTGGACCAGATTCTACAACAGTGGCTTCATGTGTGATGGAGGGGGGTAATACCACTAAATTTGTGTTCCGTCCAAAAGATCTGATATTATAACAATGTACCACTGTCATGAAAAAGCTCAGATATTCCTTCAGTGCAAAGCAATTCTCAAGTTCATGCATCTGTCAATGCAGCATCCTGGCAATATAACAGTACTACAGTCATGCTTCAGCACTTAGTAGCTCTGGTCTTGCATGTCTTCCAAGTAATTGGACTCTAGTGTTTCTTTTTCCTTACATGTGCGTAGAGATCTTCCAGCTCTATTAGGTTGTGGTGAAGCAGAGCAGCAGCAATGTGATAAAGTGACTTGGGGGTTTCCTCATTGGGCTCCTGTGGAATGACATGAGAAAATAATAAATGCATTAGGGCTGTGAAATTGATGCATTTTTTCATTTTTTTGCAATTTATCTGAAATGTTTATCTCATTATAAAATATTAACTTGACTGATGCAGCACCTGATTTTCCACTTCCTGAGGCCGCTCATTTTCTGTTAATACTTGCTTACAATGAGAGTGTGCCTCCAATCCTCTCCAAATGTGATTGTGATTGACACTGGATACGCAAGGAAGTGCTCTACTGGATGATAGCAATGTCAATCAGAGCCACATTCACTCAGAGAGGTCAAAGGTAGCTGTCAGTTGCAAACCGCCTTAGCTGTGAGTAGCCCTCTAGTCAAAACACAGCATGTCACACTAAAGATATTCATTGAGCATGATATTGAATAGAATCGTGCAGAAGACATCTTTTGCTTCAAACAACACATAGCTTTTAAAATGTGAAATGTTATTTTCTTTTAATGCCATTTGATCTAATAATAAAAATGTGATTGCTCAAATAATGCATTCGTTTTGTCAGACTAAGCAGTAAGCACGACAGCAACACTATATGCTTTTGTTTACACATTTAAATCTATTTTCTTATTGTTACAGTTTCTGAATTTTTGATGCTGGTGAAAATTAATAGTGCATCACTGTTCTTCAATTTGAAAATGTGATTTATGGCTGTGTGATGTACAACATTATACAATGTTATTAAGCCTCAAACACAACCCTTGAAAAATAGAAGGCAACAGTCCAAAAATAACTACTGCTTGAACAGTTGAATATTATGCTTCTTTTTCTTTTTTAATGCGTAGTAATATCCATCCATGTTTAAACAGCCATGGACTCAAGCTTTAGATCAAATGGGACTGACTGTAATTAATCACAGCAATTTGTGTAATCATTAGTTAATAGTCTTTTAATTTATTTCTCAGTCGTGAAATACATTATCGTGGCCAACTGATGCATAATAAAGTCCAAGATAAAGTCTGCAATCATAACTCCTGGACAGATATTCTGACCCACACTTCTCACCTGGTAGAATTTGAACTTGAAGCCAAGGATGTGGCAAAGGGTGAGTGGTTCACACATATAGGACTTGATGAGCGGCAGGAAGAACTCATCTTGGTCAGAACGACCCTCGTACACCTCCAGGATTATGTCCAAAACGCGATTGGGGTCCAGGTTAAAACAGCCTGCATGCAGAAGTGGAAAGACTCAGCAGACAGCAGAGTGCAACTGGGAAACATGTGAGTGATATGATCTCCTTTGTATAGGCTCTCTTAAGATTTGTAACAGTTCAGTCACACACACCATCAGCAGTGCAGCCACTCTCAAAATGATTGATAAAAACAGTAATGTATCGTACCTATCAGGGACTTGATGCTCTCCAGGACAAGGTGGCTGGTGATGTTGCCTGAGAGGTCTTGACCCAGCTCAGTGATTAGCTTGGCATAGCCTTCATTCTCTTCCCTAAGCAAGTTAAACTTCTGCTGCTTGTAACTGCGAAGAAACATAATTTAGATTTATGCATAGGCATTATGGGATATGATAATATAGGAAGGCCCAGCCCATTGAACTGCACCTTTTCAGTATATGTCTACATTTCCCCTTGAATTATTTCTATTCGATTATACGCTCTACTTACAATAGCTTAGTCTTGATTTTTACAATCTTCTGGTTGAACTGATGGGCTTGCTTTATAAGTCCAAGAGACTCAAGGGTTTCTGGATCCAGCCTCTCTTTCAGAATGGCCTCTGGAACACAAAACTGGGGATAGGGGTTGCAAAACAACATTACCAAACTGTGATCTCTGGCATCAGTTAACAAGCTGCTATAAAATAAGACTGCTCTTACCAAACATGCTCCAACCAACTGTGTGTAATGGTCACGTTTGTTTTTTTCTTCCAATGCACCTGTCTCTATATCTGTGAAAAAATGCCATAGAAATACTTCAGAACAATGAAAAGTTCATTAGTTTATTTTATTAACAATAGCCACAGAGTAGTGTTGGGGATGCAACTTTAAAAAGGACTTGTTGAATTAGTTTTGAGCTACTTTAACAAACACACTTCCATGCCTTGCATGAAATGCATATTACTTATCTATAGGTTTAATATTTTAGGACGACAGTGTTGACTTTCATAGGTATAAAACAAATGCATACCCAACACTATTACAAAGAGCTAGAAAATATATTGTTTAAGATAACACCGTGACCCTAAGTCATATTTACCTAGTATACTGAAAACATCTGCTAAAATGGATGGCATGTCATCTCGGAGTTCCTGAAAATGAAACAAAAAAGTTCAGTAACTAGACAGTTAATTTAAGTTGGACAAATGGAATCGTATGGGATAAATTGTTGACAACAGCCCCTGTCACATGCTGTTTTATCTCTGAAAACAGTAAATGGAACTATCTCTATATATATAAAAAAAAACACCATCATGTAGTCCTGCTGCAGTGCTCTTTATAGTGACACCCTAATAGCAAAATTCTGGCATCCGTGTCAAGCTAAGATCTTATTATAAACTTGGTGTAAGAAACAATGGCCTGTAAGAGTAAAACTCAGCGTGATCATTTGAGGTGATTCATAATGTTACTGTGCCTGTATCTACTGCTGTGGACACACTTTCTCATGGCCTTAGTGTCTACAGTAGCCCAGATGAAATCCAATGAAAATCAATATATAAATGAAGTGCTACATATTTAACATCCAGCTGATCACTCACATCCATATCCAATCCACAAGCATAGTGGATTGTAAAACAGATGTCAGAAAGTCAAAAGCTGAGATTCTCGCCAGCATTATCTTCATCCACTTTTTGGAATCACTGGAATATATCAACCTATCTGGCCACTGTGACAAAAATGCTGTACCCTCGCTAACTGCAAGGGCAACGACCAAAATATCAAACATGTTGGAAAATGATCGGGACGTCCCACACTGCATCGTTAGATCGGAACGCAGCATGCTGACCTTCTCAAACTCTGCGAGCAATGACATACTGTTGTCACACACAATCAGAGGGGGGGCAGTGGTGCCAAAATAGCAGTAAAACAAAGGCGATAATCCCATTTACGAATAGGGAAATCACCTACTGCCACAGTCTTACCAACAATCCTCCTGTTAACCGTGCCTCAGTTTTATAAGTAACCCCTCATGTGTTCACTGTATTTACATCCAGTAAAATAACCAACAGCCACATAACCAGCGACAGTTATGATCTACATGATAAAAACAAGCAAGCATTTAACAAGCAGTGTGTAGGACTTTGCTTGAAACAGTAAGCAACAAAGTCAGCTGAGCAACTGCAAATAAACATGCAATGCTTTGGTGTCCCAATGATGAAATGCCATTTCAGTGTTCTCAACTAACCTCTAAATGTGCTTGCATGTGGATAACTGTGATATTCACAAAACACTGTGAATGGTTAGACCCCAATATCATCACAAGGACCCTCCAAAAGACTTTTACAGCCATAATAAACAGCGATGTTATTTGTTGAACCAATTCCAAGTATTAAATTTTCTATTAAACTATCTATTTTTTGTGTGCAGGCTCAGGGCTCGAAATTCATGGAAAGGCAGTTGAAAAGTTTACAGCCTATACTTAAATTTTACTGAGATAAGAAAAGACATTGACCATGCTGTGTACATTTTTTTTGGCATACGGTGCAGAAACAAAATGAAATCTTGTTTCAACTCTACAGAGCAGAAAAACAACACTTGTACCATCATGTCTCCAAGGACGTTAGTAGCAAGATCCAACTTCAGGTTCCCTTGTACAACTTGCCAGCAGAGCTCGTATAAGGCAGCCTGAATATCTGGAAAAACAGAGGACACAAGGAAACGGGTGAGCTTCAGATTAAAGCAACATATGTTTAAAATACACGACACGCTAACTCACCAAAACCTGTATTTTCATGACATCACAGTTTCATATTCTAAATTCTCAATGTAACCACAACAGATGAAAAATTGCCCATAGCCAATAGTGTAGTTGGTAAAGTAAAAAATGCTTATTCGCAATAATTTCCAGTACATTTTGTGGCTAGGGTTATGTACCAGGGGATCTGAAGCAAAGTAATACACAGGACAGTCTTTTAAAATGTTTAAGAAATATGCAACAGTACCCAGGAATCACAAAAAAAAAATAAAATTATCTGCTTCCCTTCTCGGCAGCATTCACTGTAATACTTCAGAAGAACACAGGCTGTTTGAAACTTACCACTAATCTCGCTGCCATGATTTGTTTTCTCTGTGAGTTCCTTGCACAGCTGTACACTATGAGGTAAAGAGAAAAAAATCTGGTCAGTAAAACGATTCAGACATCAAAATCCACATGGTGGGAAGCTTAATAAATGTAACACAGGAAACAACTTCACAATATTTATACATTTTGTTGTAGAGCTATATAACTCATAACATGAATGGCCACTTGACAAAGACATTGCAGCACCATTATCTTGAATGTTCACACTCACATGCATATATTATTCTCTTCATATTTGGGTTACTGATTATTTAATATGTGAGCATGATGTCAAAACCACACCCAAATTACAATACCCAAGATAAGCTTCAATCCAGGCTATGAGAAACCTGGGATATTCTGATATTAGCCTGTCCTGATGCATGTAAACAAGTTGTGGTCACTGTTGGTTTTGTCAGTCTCTTAGTTCAAAGCAGAAAACCTGTTTGTTTGAGGGCACAGTGACACAGGGGCATTCACAGACTGAGTAATAAAGCTGCATATGAACAATGTGTCTTAATGAAGACTATAATCAGGATATATGCCAGAATCTAATAAACGGTGTGTATATAGACATAGCCACCTACTCTGCTGCCAACTCAATACTATTTTGATTTGTACATAAGTGGTTGTTGTTTTTTAGATTTTCTGCGTGGTTTTTATACCCTTGTGCTGGCCCCAGGCTTTTTTAGATTCAGGAAATGTGTATTCAGGGATTTGCTGTGATAGCGGCTGCTCGATGTAGAGGCTAGCAAATAAAGAGAAAGCTAAAAGTGTTCGTTGAGTTCGACAGTCATGACAGAGCAACATGCCTGCAGATTTAACTTGCCCACAAAGATGTATGAAACCACAAAGACACAGAAAATCTCTACTTTTCAGCCACAGAAGGAACCAGATACCAAATCATAAGATGAACTATTGTAGGTTTCTTACTGAGAACTATGACCCTGCAATACAAATTAAATTAAATAAAGAGAGTCAGAGGAGACAAAACAAAACAGAACATTAAAACTGGGAAGAAAATAAAACAGATAGTGAAAAGTTTTGGGCCATTACATGGAGCTCCTTTACTCTTTGGAAGAGTAGAACAAGGATTTGCCAGCAATATGTTAAGGTACAACAAACTGTTGCTGAAATAAAAGCTGATCAACAACAAAAGCATTATTTGTTGCCTTTACAGTGAATGAAATGGATGACAACAACGCAGCACAGCTGTCAGCAGCACTCCAATTTAATGCAGGATTCCTACACATTTTCCATTCCAAAATTCCATACTTTCCAGACCTGCATTTCTAGACTTCTCAGCAAATTTTTTTTCGGGTTATAACACACTGCTGATAACAAAATGTTTATCTGGGCTGTGATTTATTTGAGCCTAAAACTCTATCTGTTGCCCAAAGCCCAAAACAGGGGAAGGGAGGCGTTCTCTCCACCATTTCTCATTGGGAAACATGGCTTCTTCTAAACATAAAACGCATTATGATTTATTTGTTGAAATTTTATAAATTTGGATAATACAATTTATAGATACAATGAAACAAAAGTCTGGAAACGACAATGTTTTTTCCAGACTTTTTCCTCGTTTTTCCAAACATTTCAAGACCTGTAAATTATCAAAATTACATTGCACATTTTTTCATAATTTTCCAGACTGCATAGGAACCTTGTTAATAATGTGCGGGCTCACATGAGTGCGAAATTATAAATTTTTCGCACATCACATAACTTGTCACATTATTTTCCAGGACCTTCAAAATGAACCCAACTGCTTGCAGACAACTGCCAATGGCAACAGCAAAGCAGCACTGAAAACAGGGCTTTATAGTACATCTTGACTGGTCTCCAAACTGGAGGCTGAAGTTTTGTACTACTATTAAAATAGAGAGAGCAACTCACTGGGGAGCCCAGCGATAAACTGGTGAACAATTTCTTAGCTTCCAAAGAAAATTCCTCTATCTGACCAGGCTGACAAAGATTCACAAGCCCTTCTCCGACATGTCCTCAGTATAAACCCAACTTAAAAATCACATAGGGCATGACTTCCATGTTAAAAGGCTGGTAGACCGTTTACTTTTCCTTGAGCAAAAAGATACAACACATAAATCAACTTCACATACTGGCTTGTCTGATTCAGACAATCCCACTGTCTACTAATAGAAGTAAAAGACTTCAGACACAGACAGCCTCACCTGTCCACACCTACATAAGCAACCACTGAATAAGATACTTTATTAACTGAAAAGTGAGAGACGATGACAATGTAACAATAATGCGATACTTTATTGATCACCACAGGAAACTGTTGTTCACTTCCTGCCTTCCACAAGGATGTCAGAGTCCAGATGTCCGCTACAGGACAGCATCCCTGGAGCTGGCAGGGCTTCATCAGATACTGCTCACATGCAGGCTTTAACACAGACCCTCCACCTGAAGGAGGCTCTCACCACTTGTGGTGCCACCCTGCCACCCACATGTATTTACTCTATAATTGTGTAATTAGCTGTTTCAGTAAGAACGAAAGTTGATATGACACTTTCATAAACAAGGCAACTGAGTTTTTCCCCCCTCTGCTTGTTTAACTAAGGTGTTGGTTATATGTTCTACAGGAGCCAATAAACATGTGTGATGTTTACAGTCAAAGCCTGGAAGGAATCTGCATTTGGACATTATGACACAGTGATACAGGAGCATCAGTGAACTGTTATTGTTCATACTATGACATTATCTTTTGATAGTAGCCTGATGGGAAGATGTCACAATTTGATAATGTGTTGCAACACTGGGTGATGTGCAGCAGTTATTTGACAAAGCCCTATACATCAGATGTGATGTGATTAGATGAATCTCGCTTAAGGCCTCTCAAAAATTCAAGGGCCTACAAAGAATAAAAAGCAGCGCCAGCGTTGTGGATGACTCTACGGCCGCCTGTACATTATTACTATGCTCAAGAAAAGAATGAAAACATTTATCAACCAATACTTTTTGCTTTCAAACATTATACCAATACCCTTTCCACTCAATTTGGATATGCATAACTTATTTTGCCACTAGCATACCTTTAACTCTGCGGTTAGCAACGTTACCTGGTGAAACTGAGCTTAGCTAACGTTGACTTCATTGCTAGCGCGATTAACGTTAGTGGGTTTATCGTTTATACGTTAGTTACTTTCGTGCTAATGGTGGTGTGCAAATACCACTCGTAATTAGTAAGTCACCAAAGTGTCTAATATTTGTTGTGAAATGTACACTCGTATAAGCCACCGGCAAAAATCCGATGGAATGCACAAAAGCTGGCTAACGTTAACGCAAGTTAGCTGACAAGTTAATGTCAGTTGGACCGTTGCGGCTGGACAGACTTCAGTCCCATGGTCCGTTGGGGGTAATGCACACCAAGCAGCACGTTTACGTTCTTAAGAATATTATATCAACTACCATTTATTGAATTACTTGCGCTGCCGTGCCTAACTTAGCTAATACGAAGGTCAATCAGACAGTCAATGATGCCTCCATCACAGATGCAGCAACATGTTAGTCGTTTCCCTCCATTGGCTAACCATCGTTAGCCAAGAGGGACCGTTGGTTTACTAGCCAACTGCTGGTGAGGTTTTGCTTACTAATTTGTCAGGTAACTAGTTTATTGCGCACTGACGGCAACACCGAATTCATGTTAACACCAACTTAGCCTAAATCAGTTTAATAACCGGAGAATGCGCTGAGTGGGTGCAACAGTAGCTCGCCTAGCTTTGTTAGCCATCATGTTTACAAATTAACGTTAGCGTGCTAACTTGCTAATACGAGCGTTAGCCAGATAATCTGTTAGCACGAATGTAGCTAACATTCAGTAACGTGAGCACTGCATGATAGCGAGTTAACTAAGTGCATTCATAAACAAAACACTGAGTGTAAGAACTGGTAGTTCTCCAAAAAGTCTGCCATGGCTAGCAACGTAGCAGGCCACTCAAGCAGCTTTTAAGCTAACGCTACCTCTAGCATTTGCTCTAACTGTTAGCAAACTGACAGTAATACTGGCGTTGGTTAGTGATGAAACCACTTACATCAGTGTACAGCTAGTTAACCACTATAGACATCTACACATTATTGCAGTAAAATACTACTTACAACTCGTGTTTTCCCGATTTTTCCCAGTTTTTGATCCAATCACCAGGGAGGATAAGTGTCGCCATCTTCCATACACACAGCCCGGATGTCTAGTTCATCATGGCACAGGGTCAAATGTGGTAGCTAGCTTCTAGCTCACTGTTGCATCGTGGGACACCAAGAGCTGTCTGTGACAAAGGCTTTGTTAGTAGTAGTTTATGTACTCGGTGTTCTAGCTATAGTTTTAGGAGTTGGAGCACGCATAGTACCTGGGAGAAACAACAGCATATTGCTTAGACCGTTTAAATTCAGAAAAAACAAATAAATCCTCCTCAGCATATTGCTGTAATATATGGATCACAAGGACAAGTCAGTGTCTAAATATGACACCTAATAACTGTAGAATTTAAAATCAAGACAATAAAGAGATTTTAAGTGTAACAGTTTGCTTATATTATCACAATTTAATTTGAAAAATTAGGTTAGTATCTTAGGGATCACCCTCTCTGGGTTCGTTCTTATCTTGCCAAACAAGCAGAAATGTTTTGATGGTGCACTGGTTAAACTTTGCTTCATTACACGTGGTGTACCTCAAGGCTCAATTCTTGGTACAATAAGTTTACTATCACTCTTTGGCAAAGTTTGGATAACTATTCTGAAATGGCAGTTTTGCAAAGTATGAAATAACTTATAAACTAAGTTGAACCACATTTACATACCATAAAAAATGCAGTTGTACATCCCAAATGGAGAAGTTTCCCATGAAGATTTAATTTGGGGGGAAAAGTCCGGCCACTTTCTTGTTAAAAGTGTACTTTGCTCATATTACAATGAAATACACAAATTATTGAGCAAATGGAATTCAAATTAATTTCTGTACATTTTCTTCACACATTCATATGTACTCTTAAAAATTGGACGTACATGACATGTCAAAATCATCACACAATTGCAGGGGGTTTATTCTGTTCAAAAAGTTACATCTCCAGACATAAATATAAATGATAAATGATGCAATGGACACTTTGTAAATAGAATAAAAACACAAATTTATATACACAAATATTTAAATATATGTGTGTAAACATACAGATGTATGCACGTTTTCAGCAGTTCAATGCAAAACAGAAATGATCCAAAATGAAATGATTAATGTAAATTTACAGGCAATTCTAAGATACATTTTTCTTAACTGCCTAACAATAGTTAATATGTATATGACAAAGTTATAGGCCATATGCTCTGTTTCTCCAGTTTATAGTAAGATTCTGAGGAATTTGACATTGTTTTTTTCTAACTACAGTATGAATACATTTTTTCCACAAAATCTTGGAAAGAATCTGCCAACCAGTCCATTACACAGAGGTAAAGAAATGTCACAATAACCCATTAAAAAGACAAACAAAACAATTTGTTATGTATATCTGTAAATTAGTAGGTTAACTTCAAATAATTACATTCTATGTATTCCCTAAAATCAATTTCAAACAAACATAAACTGCAAATATAAAATGAGCACCGATTCACAATATATTACACATTTGTAACTGTATAATATACAATCTGATACTATAATGGCTGACTAAAGACTTCTAAAAAAATTTCAATTTTGAATAACGCTATAACTCTCTTATGCACACAACAGTGGTATACCAAATACATTGGCTTTTTGAAAAAATTCTCTGCACACTTGCAAACATTGAAAAATAAAATATTCCAAAAAACAAAACAAAACAAACAAACTTTTTTCAAACCTTTCTCAAATTCTTTCTTTTTAAAGATTGCATTTATGGCATTTCTGCTTTATTAGATATTATACAGTGGAGAAAAATAGCTAAGATATAAGACAACAAAAGATATGTGTTTCAGGTTGTTTGTGAATGTATGATGCTGCAATGCTCCAGCTTATTCAAAATTAAATTTAAATGCAGCTGTAAATTTGTCAAATTGTATCTGAGCATTACTGGTTCACCCATTATTTCTAGAAAGATCAAAAGAAAATATAAACTGCAGGCCATATCTATAGTAACATTATAATTCTCCATTACAAAGGATCATTTATGCATCTATGTGAAATAACATGATTAGAAACCATTAATTTACATCTGATTGTCATTACAAAATATCTATAAATCAAAGTCATCTATAAGGTATAAAAGCAGAACACAAAAATCTCTAAAAAATACCATCACAGAGAAATCTGAGGACGCCGTATTTGCGGCAAGGCCTTTCAACAATATGAGACGCCATTTCACATTATATTTTACTGTGTACATGTTTTGATATAAGGCTACATGCCATGCCAAATTCTATAGTTTAAAAGTATGATGGCCACTATGTATTTACATCAGACAATTCTTGTCTACTGAATGAAAAATGTTAAAGGTATATATTAATAATATGAATTTCAGTCATTTTTTCTTCACCAGGCACTTGGCACATAATAGAGAACAAGTGTCTGCATTGGCACTTTCATTAACCAAAAACAGCTTATCATCCCGCAATGACAACAATGGATCCAGTTTAGCACAAACTATTGTTACTGATAAGTTGTTTTTAGGGTGGCTGACTAAACATTGAACCATTTCTCCTGCAATGTGGCAAAAGTCTGGTGCATAAAATAAGCTAAAATTCATATCCAATATCTTCTTCTAAGTTTAAAACAAACAAAGTGTTGGAAGAGGCAATCATTGGTGTCTCACAAACCATTTACAGTAGTCCTTTTAATTCCGTTCAGTTCTGTACAGAGAACAGTCATCCATCTTATCAAAGGGTTTTGATAACATTCTCGTTGATGCATCCAATTCTTGTTAGAACATTGAAACATTGAGAACCTAGAGCGATATACATATAAAAAAAAGAAAGAAATTACAAACATTTAGAGTCACTCATCTTTTAAACTAGAAAAGCCAAATTCTGGCACAAATTTTGCCTGCTAACAAAGTTATTTTTTTGGGAAGTGGACATTACGTAAACTAATCTTATGTCCCCTGTCTTTTCTATTTTGTAGAAAACACAGGAAAATAGAATGTTTTTTTTTAAGAGCTGCTCATCAAGTAAATAATACAGAAATAAGGAAACAAGACAAATAGTTATGATGTGAGAAACATAAAAAGATGCCTCATTTTTTCCCTTGTTTTACATTAAGAAACATAAATATGAAGACTTGGATACTGTTAAAACACAGTTGTATTTAATTGCCTGCTTATCATTTGCTCCTTTTTGATTTGTTAGAGATTATGGATGAGACAGCGGAGATGAAAGGGTTTCTAGCTCGATAATCAGACAAAGGGTAAGTTCACCAAAAGTTCACAATTAACCACACAATGTCAACTCTAACAATTATCTCTTAAGGTGAAAATTAAAAAATAAACTAATGATCAAATATTATTAAGGGGAGAGAAGAATCCCTACCGAATCGTCCATGATGGAAGATGGATCAAAGTAGTCTGGCTTTAGTTCGGATCTTTCTCTGCGATTTTTCGATGGTGGCTAGAAAACAACAACTCAGTCAGAATAATTCAAGACATAAGGACAGGAAATCATTTCATGATTCATATGAATGAGGAATTTCTCAAGGTAAAAGTTATGAGTTGACCCCTGCACTTCTCACAAGATGGTACATTACTCACTATCACTATGGAATGTTTAGGTGAGAAAGACACTTGACCAATCAATCTCAGCTGGACACTAAAACTGTACATCGTTTGCAATTAGTAAATATTGCAGTCAACATTTTCTGGCAGAATTTGTGACCTTCATTATAATATTTCTTGTGTATCACCTTTATGATGCTGTCTTTAGGTGTGTTTTTATGTACATAGGTCCCACATTAAAATTTTTTTTTCCTTCACTTACCAGATCTATGTCCATGGTGTCAAAATCCATGCCTTCATTGAGATCCTCTAAGCGGTCTTCTGATGACATCATGACATCCTCCACTATTGGCTCTTCATCGTCCTCCATGAGTCCAGAGCCTCGGCGACTAGAAAACACATATAGGAGCTTGTTCATAAAAAGGGAAATGCATAAATCCTGCATTTTCACATACTTTATTTTGGCTAAATGCTATTCCAAAAAGCAGTCAGTCAAAATTGTTGGTTAAATGCCCGGCTCTACCCGTCTTACATTGCTTGCTGCATGTGGTTTCTCATCTTGGCGTACTGCATGCAGACCCGCTCCTGCTGCTGGCGGGCCTCTGCCTGCTGTCTCTGCGCCAACATCCAAGTGACCTGGGTGCTGTGGGACAGTGTTCAATGCTTAACAATCGTTCATAAAGCTGAAAAATCAGTACAAAATACCTAAAAGAAAGTGGCAAAATTTGCACAGAATTCAGTGGTGCATAGAGTACTGCTACTCAAGTATAAGTGTTGTTACTTTGCTGATATTTTACTTGAGTGGAAACAGAAATACTATGGTAAAAATATACTTAAGTAAAAAGTAGATAATTTGAAATGTACTCAGAGTAAAGGTTACTAAGCTACTTTTTGAAAACAATATGTTTGTTAGGTGTGATATTTTCCATGCGATTCTAAAAAGATGAGAACTTAAAATTCAAACTAAATTCTTTTGAAGGTGCATTGTGCACACTTGCCAATGGTCAACTGAAGTGAGGACCCACTAGACTCAAATGACCAAAAACATGGAATGAGCACGTAATATGATGGGTGAGTCTACATGGTGCTCATTGCCGGACCGACTCACTGATAGTATTTCCCATTTTTTCCTCACTTATTCCACATTTTTGTAATTTGAGTCTGAGGGGTCCTCGTTTCCATTTGACCCCCTTCAATTTTTCATAGTGGATCTTTGATTGTAAATTTGGAAATGATAAAAAATGTGCCAAAAAAGTAAAATCAGATTCCTCTATTAATCTTTGCTAACTGACTATTAACTGTGAAAGGTTCCACAATTTGTCAATTTGTGACATTTGTACTCTGTAATGGATGTAATTTGAAATGTGGTGAATTAGAATAATTAGGGCAAAAATTTACTTAAGGAAAAGTAAATTTACTGACTTTAAAAAATACTCAAAAAAGTACAAGTACACAAAATACCTACTAAATTCTATTAACATGAGTAAAGGTACTTAGTTGCTTCCACCCCTGCACCCCTATTTCAAAGGAAGGTAAAGGAATAGGTATGTAGAGAGGTTTCGTTACTTGTAATCCATTGCAGTCTGGTGGTGCTGATGTTGCTGCTGCTGTGGAGGGACGGGCTGGTGCGGGTGCTGCTCTGACGGCACAGCGTACGCAGCTGTGTAGCTGTCCTCCGGCCTCATCTTCTTTGGATCCCTCAGCACAGTGGAGGTGAGGTGCGGCGAAGGCATCATCACCGGCGTCTGCACATTCTGCTCACGGTTCATCCAGGCCGCATCACTGCTGCTGCAGCTGTTCTCTTCTACTAGAAAAAAAAAGCAATTAACTTTATGACACAGCAGACACAGTGGGCATGCAAGGAATCGAAATGATTTTGAATCTAAATGGGTCACATATGGCCGATGATGATAATACGGAGGAGTTCCAATGTTTTTATTATATACGCTGCAACTGCAAAAAACATTAACAAGAGACTAAATGGCTTCACACAGCTCTTCCAATGTCCACCAGAGGCTGGCACCAAACCCGGCTCAAAGTAAAATGCTCCATCAAAGTAAAATCATCACTTAGAGCCTGACTGTTGCTCTGGCACCAGTCGACATGACCTCTAAGGTGTCGATTCGATTTGCCACTTTAGTTCCTCACCCTCCGGCAGTTTCCTCTTGCTAGTGGTGGCTGGTTTGGACTTCTTACTCCTGACGCTGGAGCCTCGGCTGCTGATGCCGCTGACGACAGACATGGTGTCGTCGTCTCCTCCAGCCTGCAGGGAGTTCCTGTAGGAGATGAGCGGGAGCCAGCAGTCTTCTCGCTGCAGGGCCATCTGAAACGTCATGAAGCGCTCCAGGTACATGTGACTGTGGAAGACAGAGTGACAGCAGTCATTAATGGGTTCTTTTCAGCATTTATCATCAGTTAACAACAACAAACCGCAGCACACATTTCGTGCCTCCAACTTACACTGTTTTCTTGTCCTGTCGCATCAGTTTGCTGGAGAACTCGCTCAGGATATCCAAAAAGGCTAGATTGAGAGGTGGATTCCCCTCTCCTTGGGGACTCGGCTCTTTAAAAGCAAACTCAATCCCATCCCTAAAACAATTACAGAGAGAAATAATGGAAAAAATGAAACGCTTTACTCATTTAGAAACACGGATGTCACCATACAAAATGGAGTTGCATGCAAACAACATACTTATGTAACATGGCAATAGCCTCTCTGGTCTTCAACTGATCCAAGCCAAAAGTTAATGAGAAACGTCGGGCGAGCTCTTTTATGCTGCAGAAGACTGATGAAGAGCGGTCAAAATTGCAGCCAAGGTCAGACAACATCTCATTGAATAGCTACAAAAGAAATAGAATAACATACTTAAAATGAAAATATATTCTAATAGATTCTTTCACAGCAGGGTCCACAAAGTGGGATGAAACCTCTTCCTAGATTGAAATAGTTTTATCTAATCTGTTTAGAAAATACAGCCTCTGAAAAAAAAAAAAAACACTTTTTTCCTTGTTTAGCACAATGGAGCGACCTTTTGGAAGAAATTAAAGGTGACCTGTGCAAAACTGACAGCAGTTGATTTAAGTGAATGATCATTTATCAGTGAGTCAGGCAGATGATGAGAACCATATCGTCTCAACTATCAAAATTACATGCGTGATCCACATTTTTTGTCAGCTGAATCTAAAATCAAAACGTTCTCACTTACATCGACCCTCTGCAATATTACATAGTGTACTTTTAACATTGAAGAAGATACATTTTGTACATTTCTCAGATCAACTGGATGGATCTGTAGTGACGAATCATCTTAAAATTTCTATTAATGTTTCTGAAAAATGAAATAAGACAAAAGTAAAATGTCATCCTCCACAAATAACATTCAAGCAAATATGACACCTGTTTGGAGCTGCAATTGCAGTCCCCCCTCGAGCCCATCAGTACAATTTTGAATGCAGCAGTGAGATGCAAACATTGTAGTGCAAGTTTGAAAATGCCACAATAGAGCGATGATATGCTGCATACGTACCATTGCCTCATAAACCTCCTTTAGATATCTCAAATTCGCATAAGAATGTGAAAAACACCAAACATGCATCTCTTTAGGCGTGCAAGTTGGTCTGCAATCAGAGAGAATCTTACCTGTTGCAAGCTCAGTATGAGCGTCTTTGCACATTGTATTTTGTCAATTTGTCTTGTTTTACTCATCGTCTCCTTGATGATGTCGCCATAATCGTTGTAATACTAAGGGGAGAGGAAAAGCGGACTGTTAGGGGCAAACAGCAGGGCCTGAAAGAATTCTTTAAAATGAAAAAAACAAGATGTAACGTACCCTCATGTACTGCTTAAATATATCTGCTCCGGTGTTTATTTCCACCACATTGTAAATGATCAGTTTGCAGTAGGCTGCTAAGAGGTTCCGTCGTTTGTGCAGAGCCTCTATTTTACTGGCTTCATCGTCTGGCTGCCCATCTGAAAACAAAAAAATATCAAATATAGAATAAATAAAACTTTACATTTAAGACTAAAAATGTCTTATACTTGCTACGTATTCATATGACAGCCTGCTGGACCGTTTCCCTGCTCTAATGTAGCAGGTTAACAGAAGAGCAGTGAGAGGTTCTGACCTGTGCTGTTGTCGTCATCCTGGTCAATGAAGACCTGATCCAGGATGAAGTTGAGCAGCTCTGCCTGCAGAGAAGAGTCTGGTGTGTGGACCAGAGGCTCCAGCTGCTCCCGGCCCGACGACATGATTTGGTGACTGAAGATCATCAGCATGTCGCACAGGATGGTGAAGGCCTGCGACAAACATCAACACTTTACCATCCAAGACAACACTGAGCAGGGTTAGATTTTCAGTGGGTCAGGGTGAGAAGGGAAAGTCCTCTCAGCAGAATCCCACCTGCTCTTTGACTGTGGTGTTGATGCTGTTCAGGTAACGCTGGCAAATTAAGCAGAAAGCCCTCATTTGCTTCCTCAAGGTCACCATGTCACCCTGAAACAAACAACAAGTAAGTTCAACACAACAAGTTCACAACAACAAGTACAATCCTTTCAGCTCAACTAGCTAATAACAATGATGGCTGTCAAAAACACTGATACATCAATGTTACCACAACACCATATTTACCAGGTTCAGTCAGACTTGTAGATATTCCAACTTATTTCATGCTACATTATTCTATATTGAGTGAAATACCAGCTGCTCTGTACAAGGAAACAGAAACAGGTGGTCCCGGACTCAGATTAGCTACCTAACAAAAATTAGATTAGAAAAGTAATGAACGGCAAGTGCAAAAACATATCATCAACTGCTCTTTGACAAAGGTAGTAGATTTCTGAAAATATTTTGATTATGATGCGGTGAGTAGGACAAAGCTAAAGATTTTTCAAAAGGTTCTTCAAAAGTGTGCTGATGATGTGGAAACACATTTATGGCTAATCATCTGTGGACAGTGAGCTTAAGACTTTTAAATAGCTAAGCAGGGATGTTGTTATTTTAACATTGTGATAGAAATGTTATAGAAAGCATAGGACAAAGGGGGGAATAAAGCTCTAACTAAGCCTCTGGCTAATTTATAGTCGAATGCTGCTGCAATGACATGCAGCTCAGAAAAATGAATGTTAAACCTGAGCAGGTGCCAACATGTGCTAGTTGTCAGATCTGATGTCAAGTTGACTATAAATGTATTTATTTGCCTGGCGTTCATTTCTAGTACTCCACTGATGTTTTCATGGTCCATTATATTAAGCATAGATTATATTAAAAACCCAAACATGAATTACAACCAAATTAAAACAATTGAAAAAACATAATATGATCAGAAATATGAAAATTAGGGTGTGAAAGTGTGAAAACCTCTGCTACTGAGTGAACCAAACACTGTACAATTAATGCACGGCAACTGTAGTTAAACAGGTTGAAAAATAAATGATTAAATAGTAATGGGAACAATAATAATAAGTATGGTATATTATATAGTAAGTATTAGAATCCATAAAGATCCAACATTAACTGGTGACAGAGTTACAGCAAAAGGATTTTAAATGAAGCCAGTTCACTAAAATCTCCTGTCTGAATGAAACAACCCACACATGACGGAGTGTGTAGCTGTTCCAAAACACAAAGCTGATTGCTGGATTGCCTCAGCGCACAGCTGAAGATTTCAGGCTGAGCTCTGATGTAGTCATTTGGATTTCCTGTCTTCTTTTTGGCCGAGGGAAGCTCCTCGCTTTAATGTTCTTTTTTTTTTTCTCTCACTAATGATAACTCTGCCTTTAGAAACGATTTCATCCAAACTTCCTCCCTCTTTCTTTAAGTGACAGCCTGCTCGCGCGAACGCCAAGATGTGAGAGTAACAAGTGGGAGTGCGCTCTTGAATCGGACACGTTCCAAGTCCCTCAACAATTCACCTGTTTTATCTCTCAGCACAAAGAACGCGCTGTGGCATTTGCTTTGATTAAGCCAGCACATTTCATCACAGAGAGCCATTTTCAAGGCATGTTTATTTATTCAGCACCATTTTTTTTATTCACAGGTATCTATCACGCTTCACGGTGTTTTTTACAGGTACTCCAGAAATGTTTAATGTTGAGTCTTAAGCAAAATGTAGACGTGTACCTTAGAGGAGCTGCCTTCTGAGACCTTCGCTAGATGCCACAGGATGATGTAATGTGTGCACTGCATCGCATGCATCACAATCTGGGTGGGAGAAGGCAAGGAAAAAGATAAGCAATAACTTTATGGGCAGTGGTTAATATTTTCGTGTTAATGTTTGCAGGATGTTACTGACAGTTAGAGAAGGTTGTGATACCTGCTCAGGCATATCCCCGTTCTGCAGGCCCGTGCTGAGCAGCCTGTAGTTGCTGGTGAAGAGATCCCACTTGGAGAGGTCGTGTGCACTTTAAAGAGGAAAAAGATCAAATAAATTAGAAGATCAAACCAAATGTACAAAACCATAAAAACAGCTTAAAAAAAACTGGACATGCAAGCAGCTGGGTATCAAACATCCAACAACGTGATCACAAACATGCTCATGGTTTTACTTGTGGAAGGCACTGATCCTCTTGAGCGTGGACAGGACCTGGTAGGCGTCGTCCTCGTCTGGTTCTTCACCCTGACAGAGAAGAAATCTGATTTCTAAAATCCTGGACAATCTGCCTGGCCTCTTTAAGGACCATACAGGCCCTGTTTTGACTTCTCGTCAACAGTCGTGATCGTATCTGTCCATCACAGGTATTGGTTGCATAAGTATGTGCAGAATGTTTTGTTAGCGTACAAGTCCAGGCTAACTTACCCCAGTTCACTGCTATTCATGTGTAAAAAAAAAAAAATAATAAAAAAAAATAACAAACAACAAACAACAAATTGTCACGTGTAGGTAATTCCATTTTGTGAATACTTGCTAAAAGTACCGTAAATCCATTAAAGTTTGTGCACTTTGAAATTCTGCGGCTCTCCTCGGCTTTGATGTGAGTGGTTGTGACTGACAGCTTGGAGGGCAGAACCCGAGTATAATGGAGGTCAATGATTGGATGATAATTGCATGACACAACAAAGAATCACATTCCTTAAACGTAAACGAGAAACAGAGGCTTTGAATACGGAACACATGTAGCATTAATTTGGAAAATTGAAGTGATTATAACAGAATGAAACAGTCATTTCAGCAAATGTACCTGCCAGGATGGAACTGCCTATGCAAGTTTCACAGAGCCGTTTCTCACATCTTTCAAACATAAATGGGAGCGAACTGTTTTATGCGAGCCCTGACTTCTAACCTATCAAAGCATATTCTGTACACACTTACACAACTGATATGTGTGACAGACATATGATCACAGCTGTTCAGAGCAATTCGAAGCAGAGCCCGTCTGCTCCTTTAATATGCGTATCAACCGTGGGCAAAGTAAACATCTTGACCCACCTCTTGCAGGAAGTCCTCCAGGAGCCTGTTGAACTTGTCGACCAGCTCGTCCAGCAGCTGGGAGCGGGTGATGTCCACGCGGTTGAAGATGGTGAACTCCTCGTTGCAGAGGTAGTGGTAGGTGGTGGAGCAGGCCTCCAGCACCTCAGTGTCTGTGTGCTTATCCACCACCTCCCAGATCTGACGCAGCAGAGCGTCCAGATGCTTCAAGAGAACAAAAAAAAGTCTTTATTTCATCATTAACACTGCATGCAATGTGTAGAAGTTCTGATAAATCTGACGTTTTACAAACCTTTTCTAACCGACCAGTGGTGTAGATGTCAAGATCAAAGTACTTTGGTATTTGTAGCAAATTGGTCACCTTATCGACATCAACGCAGTACTGTGAAAAGAAACGTACAGGGCAGTTAGAGCTGAGCAGCGAGGAGACAACAGATGAGTCAGCTTTGAGTCGGAGTCATCACCTTTGCCAGCAGCAGAGGCAACGCGACGGCAAACATCTCCGTGATTCTCGTCCGGTCGTCCAGCTGCGTTTTCTTCTCCTTGGCGGTCAGGACCTTTCACACGCAAGAGAGCCCGACAACGCCGCCTGTTAGCGCCGAGTTCATCACACAGTTACAAAGAAGTCAAGTGTAAAGCGTCAGGGGCACGGCAGGCCAAGTGCTCACCCTCTTCCCCGTGCCTCGGCCCACTGGAGGGTGGCATTCACACGCCTGCCGCACGGCACACAGCATGATCTCCACCAGGGCCGTCTCCTGCTGGTCAGTCAGGGCTGCACGACACAAACACAGACACAACGACAATCTGAGGGGGAAAAGCTTTTTTGCCCAATTGAGTGAGGTAGCTGTCACGGAAAAATGAGGGTCCAGTGAGTGAAATCACTCCTGTATGTAAAGGTTTGTTGTCCTGATTTAGATCGGAGCTGAAAAGCAGAGTTAACGAGTCTGAGACTTGTTTCCTCACCCTCCTCCCCTGGCATGGGCTCGTCCAGCAGCAGGCTGATCATGGTCTCCCAGTCTTTCAGCAGCTCTGATGCACAATCCCACAGGCTGTCCACCAGGTAGGCTCCGTGCTCATGGAGCTGTCAACATCACAGGGCATAGGATCAAAATTTAACACTTTTTAAACATCCATTCATAAACTCTGTGCACAAAAAATCTTAAAAAGGAAAGAAGTTATGTTTTTACAGACCTGTTTGCAAACAGATGAGTGAAAATCATTTTGTACATTATATCTTGTTTTTTTTTGTGTGTTTTACTGTATTGTTATGTTTCGCATTATGTGCTACTAGATAAGCACAAAGCACAAGAATAAACAGCTTTGCGTTCATGTGCTGTATTTTTAGAAAATCAAACCTGAAGACAAACAATAAAAAGCATAAACCGGCACAGAGGCTTAGCAGAGAACTGTTCAGTGCAGGTCTGTGCTGTACAGAGTGGCTTTTGGTTAAGAACTGCATTCAGTGGGGAGACAATTTTACCTGTTTCCAATACCATGTCAATTAAGTGTTTTAAGAATTTTCTTGTATCAAGTGACAGTATCTTGACACAGGGTGAATTCTCCACTAGTGTCAAGTTAATTTCACTTAATCCAAGAAAATTCTTGAAACATGATTGAATGATGATGAAGCAAGTGGAATTGCTTGAACCTTCTGGCAGATTCTCAGCTATTTTTAAGATAATAACATTTGAACCCTCAATACCAGATTATTAGAATGATCCAGAAGTAGTGAGGAACAAGGGCGTACCTCACTCTCCAAGAAGAAGAAGACCGTGGTCCTGATGAGGCTGCCGTTGAGGCTCTGCCTGCCTCTTCTGGGCAGTCCCTCCTCCTCGGGGCCTCGATGGCTGAAGAGCCTTTAATCAGCACAACATAAAGGGTCAGGCAGCATGCTCAGTTTGGTTCTGGACCATGAAGTTTAAGCTTAAGCCCAGGTCAGACCAGAGGACAGTGATTCAGACTCAACGACAGGTCATTAACAAACTTTTTTTTTCATTGTCATTCATTTATTTTTTCATTTATCTAGAACAGTTCACTGTAGATACGATTACAAAACAAGTGTTCTATCATTTCTTGCTTGTTGGATTGTTGGACTGATTCACACTGAACGAGCCTGGCTAGACAAGGCCTAATGAAATCAAGCACATCTGAAAAACTCCCACTGGTGGTGAGTTGTCAGGACGGCCGAGGCCTCCGGAGCTGAGTCTGTTCACCCTGCAGGATAATCTGAACCGATGGTCTGTCGGGACTTTCTGCTCAAAATCATCCGGTGTGACAAAGCCTTTCAGATATCTCAAACCATACTGGACTGATGAAATCCACTTTCATTTCCCGGTGGCTTTAGACGAGCCTCTTGGCAAGTTTTCACGCCGCGATAAAAAAACACACTCACTTCTTGAAGAGAAACTCCCCCGCTGCTACCGCTATGGGCCGATGGGCTGAGTAAACCAGGTGATACACGCTCTCACAGTCCTCCGCTGTCAGAACCTCATCGCTGCTTCTGTTGGAGGAAAATGACACGGTGTTGAGTAAAATGAATATTTGATGAAGTTGAGCGTTTCGTGCACGGAACTGAGCTTAAAATTAAAGTTGTCCTGATTTCCCCGAGGATGTATTAAAAAAAAAAAAAAGGAAAAGGGAATGGTTTAAAATACCCTCAGGGACGCATTCAGGATCAAAGACAAAATATAATTTTGAGAACTCCTTAAAATGTAATAAGCGCTAAGGTATGCAAGTAAATGTGGTCATATTCTGCCAAGTGTGGACTCAGCGATGATCATCTCAGCTATTTATAAAAATGATGACGCCCATGAGTGTTAATGGGCAGGAATAATTTGGCTTGTCTGTGCCAAAATATATGAAACCCCCAATCTTTAGTGCAATTTTATGTCTCTAATGTTGATTTTAATGACTTGAGATTCACCAGATGCAGCGTGATCAAACATAATAAACTGTAGCCGTTCAAAACAAATGTGACTTCTGTACAGGCGCAGTCACTCACTGTAAGACGAGTGTCAGAAGTTTGATGGCTTGCACAGCAACATCGTATTCCTTGTCCAGCGTCATAGACACAATGCGGTCCTGTCAATGAGAGAAAATCATATTAAGTTTATATATTAAAGGAAAAAATACTTTTCGGTAACATTTCATTTGTTCATTTCTCTAATGTTAATATTGAACACAATATCATTTGTATACTTTTAGCAGTAAAGGATATATTTGATTTCACAACTCTATCTTCGCTATTTAGGTACCTGCATAAACTGGCAACATATCAGGCAACAAATATAAAATCCAGGCTGCTGGCTCACCTTGAAGCGGCTGGTGAAGAGCTCCAGTCGTGTGTTGAGCTCTCTGTTGTAGTAGAGGCCCTGCAGGGCGGTCAGACACTTCAGCCGCACCTCGCCTTGCTGCAGTCACGGTGGCAATAGAAGCAATATTCCATTTTAATGTACACCAATGCTGAAAATATCCATTACTTCCAATCCCTCCAGACAAAATTCAATGACAGTCAATGATTCCCGTGTTAACTGGAGCTGATTTGATTCTGCAATTATGCTACAGCTGAGTACGGTTTTACTGGTTTTAGATACGTTAAAGTTATGGTTTTGATGTTGATGCATTGTCATGATTCAGATCCCAAATAACATTGCAAATAGCAATGGAATCAATCAATATCGTCCAGGATGGAAACACTGCTACGAACAGGGAACGAACAAAAATAACAAGTCCTTTCAATAATCAGATATGTCTCAAACAAGACACAGTGTGGCAGCATTTAAGATGTTTTTCTGTCAATTGTGAGACAATCAGTCCAATCGAAGGCACTTTAGTCTGACAGTCTGTTGTCTTCATTCACTCTGAAAGCATTCTTACCCAATCTGTCTCAATTTTATACTGATTTGTACCCAAGCAAGTTCAACAGCGAAATTAAATTAATTGATTTTCTATTGTGCAGCAGCAAGTAAACAAGCACTCTATTGACGAGCCAGTTAATTGTTGCCATCACTGCATAAAACACCTCCATCAGGACAGAGGACTCATTCTCTCTCTGGTAATTACCGCTGATGAGATCTGATCAAAATCTTGCTATGAAGCATCCTGACACAGAGTCATCAGTGTCGCTCGGCTTTAAATGACCAGAGACGTGACCGGCCGGCTCACCTTGTCGTGCATCGTCCAGCCAACATACTTCAGGTAACTGTCGTTGAGGAAGGCGTCACTGTACAGCTTCATCCACACGCCAATCTCCTCGATGCAAACAGCGCGGATTTCAGCGATGGCGTCCCTGGTCAACAAGGAACAAGACCGTCGTGAAGCCTGCCATGTCCGACGGAGTAACAACCTACTCAAAACTTGATGGGTCTCAAATTAAAATCACCTGCAGTCACATTAGTGTTGGCACGGATTTTACACAAGAGGGCGGCAAAACACCAAAAATCAAACGCTGAACGGCTGCTTTCATGAGAGCCACCTCAGTGAAATCTGACAGGAGGATTTACGCACCTGTATCTGTGAACAAACACTCCTTTGAAAATTGCATTCATCATGTTTTCAATTTCATCTTGATTTTCTTGAAGCTGAAAAGAATGAAAACAAAAGAAATCACAACTTTCAGGAGGTTTTACGGTTCCTCGGCTGCATTTGAACAATCTATCCGGAAATCGAAAGGGAACATTTTGATGACACTCGTGCTCAAGGAACAGATTTTACTGTGAGTGCAGAGAAGATATCAAGACTTTATTGGTTTTTTTTCTTAATGGGATGTGGTGGTAGCTTTCACAAGTATTACTCTTCCTCTCACCTCTTTCCGCTTCTGTAACAGGAGCTCCAACCGATCATTGGCCCTTTTCCCGATGACCTTGTTCCTCTCCGCCTCATACTGCCGCTGCGTGTTGTCCATGTTGATGCTCAGGTTCAGAGCGACGTTCACCAAGGCCGTCATCAACTTCATGGCTGACGAGGATGAAGACGACAAAGGTCAGTCGCATGCCTGGAGGAGTGACTGTTCCGAATGAGAACAGCATGAACATTGTGGCTGATCGAAGCGCGCCACTGACCTGCGAGCGTGCTGGTATGTCTGAAAGCCCGGACCTGCGAGTCAGACAGGCCGGTGAGCAGCGAGATGACCGTGTCCATCATGTACTCGTCGTAGATGATGCTGTACTGACACTGACGCACCAGGACCGCGATGACCTCACAGAAGCTGAGCCTGAACTTCTTCCACTGCGGCCCGGACAGGGTTAACGGGTAGTCGCCGCTGTCCTGTTTGAAGAATGGAGAGAGAGAGAGAGAGAGAGCGATCTGATTCAGGTCGTTTGCTCTGCTTGCTTCATTTCTCTTTTCATCTGCGGTGTCGGAAACATCTCTCAAGCTGGCATCTGGTAACTGCAAATTCTATTTCTGTCAAATTCTGAATCCACGGCATACCGCACCTCATCGAACTCCTCCGTCATTTTTCGGATGATCTCCGAGTTCTGCATGTGCCTGAACATCTCCGCGCTCACGGCACCTGTGGCGAGAATGCGGCATGTTCATTTTGCTGCGGGCGTTCCCACACACGTGTACAACAGATCGTCTCAGATACTGACCTTTACAGCCGGAGCACTGAATGAAGAAGTTGATTAACTCCAAGAGAGCGATGTCTCGGTCACGTTTGTACGCCTCGATCCAGTCATCCACAACAGACTAGACGACAAAACACAAGCCACAAGACATTGACAACATAGTTTTTCATGCATCTATTCCAAATGCAATTTTGAAATCATCCCAAAACATTGCTGCACATTAGAGATGAATCTATAGCTGTGTGCTGTCTTTTGCTCACCAGCAGTTATGATTGACTTGGTCTAATATCACAGCTGCTAAATCAATGTAAAAAAATGCAGCCTGTACATTTCAACATGAAAACGCTCCCCTTGCTGCCATCAATCAAAATCTCTTCACCTGGCGTGTGTGCACCCACCTGCGTGGCACTCTTCCCCATTTTAACCACCTCAAACAGGGTCATGTTCTCCATCCCGTTCTCATGATGATGGCCGTTCACCCAGCCGACGCCCGGGACCTTCCCTCCTCCGCCGCCTTTGGCCTTGTCGCCGAGGGCCTTCTTTCCTTTCTTGGCCGCCTGTTCAGACAAAGATACCACAAGTGCTATTATCTTTAAGTGCACCATAACCCAGAACACAGCACATATGCATTAGTAAATATCCCACCCGGATATTGAAAAGTGCAAAACCATCACAGAGTGGAATTAATTTTAGAGGCATTTGATGATCTTGTTATACTTACTTACTTTATAAAAGACAGTTGTTACATAATATCAATATTTCTTATTTGGACCAGAAGCATCACACTTCCTGAGCAAATTCTTTGCTTCAAAAAAAAAAAAAAAAACTGGAGGGATATAGAAATTCTTGAAGAACATACCGTTCCTTTTCCCGTCTTTGCATTTTTGCCATCAGGATCCTCAAGGTCAGTATCTGAAGATAACTGGGTGTCGGCCTCTCTGTGCACAACATAAATAGTCATCACACCCGCAACACAGACCTCACAGATTATACAGACATACAGATTATACAGGCATTTCAAACACAGTCTGCTATATTTTTTTGATTCATGCTGTTAATTTAGTATAGATCACATCTTACTGAGGAAACTGAAAATCTGTTTGCAAATCTTGTGCTGCTATCATTTCTTTAACATTTTCTGGATGTGCTTGACAAGTGCTTCCACTGCTCTGGACCCCAAACAGGAAGTTATGTCTTCAGTTCAACCTGGAACATAAGACAGTTCAGAGGAAGAGTTGGTTAACGGATGACTAGGTGACCTAGGTTACATGAAGTCATGAATAAACCTGACAGCACCTCACACAGAGCTCAGTTCAAAGACCTAAAGCAGCAGGGTAGGGAACTAAAGTTCAGGGATCAGTAGGCCAGACCCAAAGATGCATCAGCCTGGCTGTGCATCATATTAGATGGTATCAGGTCTAAAAACTTTGACACAACATGTGATATGAAAGGTGAATGAACATAAACCCACTAAAAAGTTCTTTTTTTGATAAAAGCTCAGTTGAAAAGATGCAATTTGCTGAGGCTCTTCTGAGCACAGTCAAAGATGTTTGTAGCAATCACTGTGTTTTCAGGAAGGCACTTAATCCCACGTATTTATGCAGACAGCACAACAAAGCCCTGAATATCATGTCATACTGCAAGGATGAGGGTCCTAATATTCCTACAGAAGCCTGGATGGACCAGATATGGCATCCACATATTTTTGGACAGATGGTTTATTGCCACCCTGACTGGAATTCTGCACTTTCTATCGCTGTCTGTCTGAACTGCTGGCGTGACTGGATTAACCTCACATCAATCACATAAAGCTTTCTCCAACAACCTAGTGCTTGTAAAGGTTTGTAAAGTCTGATCTGAGTCCACAGGTTGGTGAAATATTTTCATTAGTTGCTCTGCTCTCCACTGGGATGCTAATCCAGATTACCAGGTTTGTATCTCTCCATTTATTTCAATTGCGAGGCACATTTCACTTTCAGCACATAAATGAACACGAACAAAGCGGATTATGCCATTATAAAAAGCAACAAGTCCTGGTACCCATTTATTTGCAGAAATTAAAGGGCTCTTGTTATTTTACTATTTGAATTGGAAAGTAGTTCCGGCATGTAGCGTCTGCAGGATGCTTTTGCATTGTAACCTTGCACCAGAGAGAAAAGACCTGATTGTATTTTTACAAATCACTGCAATAACATGAAAAATGGGTGCTGGGTCTTGTTAATTTTCTTCTTTTTGGGGGGCATTTCTGCTTTATTGGATAGTTATAGTGGAGAGAGACAGGAAATACAGAGCACAGTGAGAGGGCATGACAGGCAGCAAAGGCCGTGGGCTGGAATTGAACCCACACCGCTGCACTAACAAGTACATGGTACACACTCTACATGGTGAGTCACCGGGGTGCCCTGGCTTGTTGTTTTTTATACTGGCATAATCCGCTTTGTTCATGTTTGTTTATGTGCTGAAGTATTATTTTGGGACCTGTTCTGCTGCAACATTCAAATGAATGGAGATTCCCAAATCCAGTATTCTGGATTAGCAGCCAAAGGGAGCACGGAGCAACTAATGAGGATATTTCAACACCATGTGAACTCATATCACGTCCAGGTAACGATACAACCAAACTCTCTGCCAAAGTTCAATTTTGCTTTAATAGCTTAAAAAGAAGAAGGAAAAAAACAAAGAAAACAGACCATGTTAGTTTTAGTCTGTTGATATTTTGACAGTGGTATTAAATGTAACACAAGTGTCAATGTCTCAAATCAGCCAAATATCAAAGTAGAAACAACACTGTCCCAATACTCGTAATGCTTTTTAAAATGGATATCAACTGATACCAGTAGCCTGCTGATATATCAGTCCTAGTCGCTAGAAAATAAAAATAAAAAATTCAACTCCCAGCACAGTTGACTGAAATATAGATAAAACACCCATCTTTTTTGGCATCCATAACATCACTTGTCATTTGCTATGATAAACTTCAACCAGAGCTCACAACTTTGCTCCTAGCTGTATAGCAGTTCCTAGATAAGGCCTGCATTGGTAGCCCACAGCTGTAAAATGTCTCAACCCTGACTAACTGACCCAAGTTTGCCTCTTGATTAACCAAAGCTAAAACTCAGTGACATTAACCAGGTGGTCATCTGACAGACCACTGAAAGAAGAAAGTACAACTCCATCTCTGCTGACACTCTATATCTTTATGTCAGCATGAAAATAAATAAATAAACTAATATTTTCTGGGCTCACATTTATTTATTTGGATCCCCATTAGCCACTACCAAAGTAGCAACTACTCTTCCTGGGGTCAAATAATCTACATACTTTCTATGAATGATTGCTAAATTACTAGTTTTATCATGACATAATTTTTCAAACATTTAACAATTACAAGTTTATTTGCAGCTAACAACATGAATTCACTACCTATCAAGTATTAGGAGCTTGCTTCATAATGATGTGCACTATTAATAGTAATACTTTAGTAAAGATCTTATGGCTTATTTATTTTTCTGGGACCTATTTTAAATCATAAACATAACACACATACACACATACAGCAGATGAGTCTGTGTTGTGCTAGGTTCATTGGGCTCAACATCTTGTACATTTTGAAGGTGGTGTAGGTAAGTGATTCATTGTTTGTTACCCAGGTTGTTGGGAAAAAACTGGCCAATCGGTTGGTGCTCATTTGATGGGCAGCCAAGCTCATAGTAGCAACACTTGAACTACATAGTAACCGCAGCAAGTCACCGTTATCAACAGTATTATGCATGTATTCGTGATGCCGACGTGTGTGCTTATTGCTGCAGATATACTTTGTTTATCTGAATTTAAGTTAGCTAACGTCAGTAAAAGGAGAGTGTGATTTTGGATACGACATTCAACTTTTCAGACACAACGTCAGTTGGTATGCATACCAGTATTTCACAACTTGATCAATATAACAGATGAGATGTTTCAAGAGAACAACAGTCTGTGTACAATACGTTACTTGTCTAAGGCCAACTGGCGGTTCCTAAAATTAAGTGCAAAAATGAAAAGTTTGGCTTGTTTTGAACTACTACCTAAGATGGCGAGAGGCATATTTATGTCGGAAGGGGTGCGTGGTTTATGCGCCATAATATGCCTTCTTGTGTTCCATTAATACTGATGAAAGGTTTGCCAAGACAATGTTTAATGTTAAAGTCAATACCAAAACACTGTGATCCCAAACGGATCCTGACACGCGCAGTTGTACACTTCCGAACTACAAACACAACTACAAACGTTCCCAGGGCTTGTGATTCCTTTCCACTCTCATCTCTTTCTACGTACCCTCTTTGCTATGACAGACAACCAGCTCTGTTGCTACTGATAGCTAATGTTAACGATATGTGTTAGTCGAGTTACGGTTAAGTTCAGACAATGTCACTACCTACATGTTTTCTTCGTAAAAAACTCGTTAGGACTGTGATTTTCTCTATAGACATGCTGTTTATGTTGATGCGTTGTCTGCGTTAGTTGCTTAGCTAAGCTAACGTTAGCGCTTGCTAAAACTAGCAAACAAGACTACTGCCTAGCGTTTGCAGTATGCTGCTATTTAACGTTGTCACGTTAACATTATTGGAGTATACTCTGTTAGATCTGTAGAACGATGGCTCTGCTTAACATGAACACAATGTGTCTGGCTGGCTCACCAGAATAGCGACATCAATGACAAACTCCCTGAATGTTATCCGCCATTTTACAACTTACCTCGTTTTAAATCAAATACGGACTGAAACCATTCATTAATAATCCAGACGCTGCCGACCTTGCAAAGATGGTACGCTTATTAATTTTCAACATGAGCTGACATTTTAGCAATCTCACTTTTTTTCTTAAACTAGTTTTATTTGCTAGCTAACGTTCAAAAGCTCCTTGATTGCTAACATAGCAAGGCTCAGTTTGTATTTTCGTTGTGGATGCAGCACATACACCACCTGTCGGCAGCATTGTGAACTGCCGGTAAGAGCCCTAACCTGTCTTTGGAAGGTTTACTGTGTTGTCCAGCTTAATTGTGGCTTTTCATTTCTGTGGGAGGATCGCAGCTTTACAAATAGATTCTATAGAATTCAGGAGTTGAGAAATCAACACACACCAACAAGACACTAATTTCCTGACTTTGGTGCGGGAAAATGTCTATTTTTGGAGAAAACAATCAACCCATATCCACGTGGGTCTTTCAGTAATGGTCGAGGTGCATTCTACAGCAGATATTTTGAAATTTAATATTAATAATAATAACAACAACAACAACAACAACTAATGGATGTTAAGATGTCACAGATAATATTCTGGATTACATCTGGGTAACAAGTTCTTCCAAACTTGTTCCAAACTAATTTAATATTATTACCCTGAATAGACCACATACTGTTGTACGAAACTAGCTAAGACGTTGTAGACTGTCTCCTTGAAAACACCAAGCACCTGTATAAACACATTGTTTTGCATCACAGTATTTGTGTAACTCGTTTACTGCAGTGCCAGGTGTTGTGTATTTTAATCTCTGGATAAAATCCAGAGATTACATGATTACAAAAAACTCTCTTTCAGTAGACTTTTCATCTTCATCCCCAGTTCTACATCATGACTGAAGTGGATTTAATAAGTGAAATCAATTAAGATCCAAGCTCTCACATGGATTCACTGGCTCAGCCTATTTCATTGACACAGCAGGTCCTCCTAATGTTTTGTTCACTCTGTGCGTGTCACACCTATGTAGTGTCATTATACCTTCTTTGGTACAACATTGTTACTTTTCTATTAGCAGCATATTCTCTGTTAAAGTGTACTGCCATTAATGTGTATTGTTTTGAAAACTAACAAAAATGTCTTGTCCCAACACAGATGTGTTCAAAATATACATTTTTAGTGATTAAAAGGTGGTATGACCTGCATTTACTGATCATCATGAGGCAAATAAAAAAAGAAAAAAAGTATTGAGGAAACGCAGATAAGCTTCCATTAGAGTTCAGGTGTGTTGACTCTGCTACATCCCAAGTCCCTCATATCAGAGATGCTGTGCTACATGATGCTGTGATGTCAGACAGACAAAAATGGAGCTGCTTTCATTGATAAGAAATTGAGGACTGGTTTTATAGTGTTCAATGCACTGTTAACAGGTATGTACCAGGAGATGTCCCCACATCCCATTAAAGTCACAGTGGGCACTGGTGTGGTGTCCAAAGTCAGCTTGAAACTGAACGAAGTGGCACATTGTCTACACTTGAAAAAGGAGCCTTTATTGCAGCGTTTTGTGCAGTCAGACTGTGTGGGTTCTTTCAGTCTTTACCTGCTTGGTTTTTATCCTATGCACCTGTCAGACCACAGGCATCCTTTTAGGTGTGAAGTGTGCAAACAGCCTCTTTAAACAGTCCACAGTCAGCTTTGAACTTCAATGGATCAGCTCAAAAACGGGTGACTTTTTTGTTTCTAGTTTAAGGATAAACCAAGCCCAGCTGTGGGAGGTTATTGATTAGAAGAACTTGTGTGAATTATATTTTCCTGTTAACATTTCATGATCATCAATAATCACGATAAGCTGACAAATCTGATGTGTGTCTCCATCTCTTGCACTGAACTGGTAGGAGCAAAGTCCCCCGATATCCCAAAACAAAGTATGCAAGTGCAGTTAAGACAAAAAAAAACAAAAAAAAAAACACTCTTCATGCTTTTAACAGCAGTAACATTTTATTGGTCTGTTAATCACAGGTTTTGTTAACAATACCTACTTGAAAAGCTATTAGTAAACTGTTAGTAATTACTGTGATTAACTGAATATATGATCCATGTCCTTCATTTATCATGTCATTCAAACAATATATGTGATACATTCAAAGCCATCTTTTCATAGGAGAGTGAAAGATCAAACAATATGAGAATATAATGCAGAGCAGGTTAGGGCTGTCGCAATAACCGCAATATTGCAAAACCATGCTACTGACAAGCCAAGTGCAGTGGATGACAAGCAACCACCACAACCACTACTCTTGTTTTGCACCTCAATCATGTGTGTATTGAATGTGAAATAAATTCATAATGAAAACAAGTTAACACTGAAAGATTTATCCTACACAATTTGTTGTATTTATTTTCATTTGACAATTAATATCATGCCTAGGCTATAGGCAAGTTTTTTTTATAATTAGTTTAGTTTAGTTCAGTTTATTTATGTCCAAGTATATACCGAATATACCTAACAATAGCCTAACAATAAAGCTTATTTAAAATCAGGATAAATAATATTGCTAATGCAAAGCTACTGATCCACCCTAAATCACTGCAGGGGAAATTCCTTCACTGTGACAGCCCTAGTGCAGGTATCATGCAAAACACAGGATTCACACATGAAAAGGAGAGAAGTGTCTAGAGTTTTAAGTGGCCACGCTTGGTTAGGGGTTAGATTTTCTCTGCTGGCAAGGCTCCCTTTAGGTGAACAGGTTGAGGAAACTATTTACTGTCCCTTGTGTCTCCTCCAAAGGCTCTCCCTCACAGAAAGAAGGCAGGGTGAGGAGACCAGGATCTTTGACCTCGGTTTCAACTTGCATGTTGCTGTGAGAAAATGACACAAAAATTACTTGGACATATTGTTCACACAGAGGACAGCCATCTCAACATGTGTCTCTGACTTTAAGGGTTATGCAGCAGTCAGTAGATAGTGGAAAGGTTCAAAAATATTCATGATGTGGTAACTGTTTCATGTTGCTCATAAAATCACCAACCTGAACAAGAGTGTTGTTGACTCAAGAAAATAGAGAGCGCTTATAGGCAAACATCCCACAGTTGTAGATATACTATATGGTGCTGAAAACACAGAGAAACAGACAGACAAATTTCATATTTTAGAGCGCCATCACAACAATTTATATAACTTTGTCTCTAAGAATCCATTTGTATTATTTTCTATAGTGTTTCTCTCACTTTTTGTTTCTGGCAGTGTCCCCTGCCATACTTTGGCCCGTAGTCCTTCCCCTTCCAGGGCAACACTCCCTATAGTTATCATGGTAAGTAACTTGGCATCAGAGGGGATTTCCAGAGGGTGATGCACTGATTGCAGAGATTTCTTCTTGCAGCTCTGGCTTTTGTCATCAATCTCGTAGAATACCCGCTGCCAGACACAATAATGACATAACATTTATTAATTTCAAGAAACAAGGCACAAAATGGCTCGGTACAGCTTGAAATATGACATTTTTAAGTAAGTGTTGGTTAACTGTTACCTCTTCAAAAAACATCAGGACATCCAAAACCAGTGTGGTGTTCACACCTTCAGCCTCATTTGATCTGAACCGTAGTTTCTTGGCCACAGAATCATAAGTGTATCCACCCATTGCTTTTAGTTCACCCCTTAGATCTAGCTACGTTTGTTGAAAAACAGATGGAGAAATGAAAAGAGAGGTTTTAATTTAAAAAAAAAAGTTCCAATGCTGATGCCATAAAAAGTACCAGATGGTTTACTGGTTTTGTATGACAAAATTGGGAACTCACTGCTGTCAGGAATCCTGACATGCTGCGTGAATCTGAAAGACAACAAAATCGGTTAAAGTTTTTTTTTTTTTTTAGAGCGAAATACAAATTTCAGCACCCATAAAAACAGAAATTTGACATATTTCATTCGTCCTGATGAAAATGAATCTTTCCTTGGGGAGTATGAATGCACTCACTAAATATGGCAATCTGCTAATGAGATAAAGTGGTTTTGTGCAAATGTGACATTTTGGTCTGAGGGTGGCACTAAGGGTCATGAGGTCACCAAAGTTGACAGGATTCATCTTCTAGGGATCATGAAAATGCTCATAAAAGTTCATGGCCATCTGCCCAATAGATTGTGGGTAATCAAATTTGATAGGGTTCACACCCTGGAAAGCATAGCAAACTACTTGACAATGCATCTGTTACATTTAGACACATGTTGTGTACAAGTCAGCATTTGGCCTGAGGATAGAGGGAAGGCCACTATAATCAAGAGGAATCCTCCTTCAGGACGTATAAATGTCCTCACCAAATTTCATGGCTATTCGATCAATAGATATGGAAAAATGCTGCCGTGGAGTGAAGAGTTGAACAGACATAATGAATGGATGGACGGACAGGTAGACTGACACGGCCATCCTCACACCATGCCTGCCTGCCGGGCAATGGTCTAACAGACTGCAGTTTTTGGTTTGCTATAAAACTACCTAAAAAATAGGTCAGGTGTAATCAACTCTGAAAAAAACAAGTACCAAATAAATCAAACTAAACAATCTTACGGCAAGACTGATGGTGGTCTGCAAAGGTGGTGGCCGTCAAACACAGACAGACGAAGATGGTGACAAGTGCATACATTTTTCTGACCAGATCTCTTCAGTTCTACCTGGAAAGTAAGACAATTCAGAAGATGAGCTGGAAAGCAATGTAGGTTATGCTAGGTCATTAATAAACCAGAATATATCTTACACAGAGAACTCAAGCAACAGCAAAGAGCAGGGTAAGTTTGTTTCTTCTGCCAGAAAACAGCAGGTCAGACCCAAACTTGCATCAGCCACAACAATGTGATACAAAAGAAGAATGAACATAAAGTCCCCAAAATGCTTTGCTTTGAAATGTTGTAAACAAAAACTGTAACAATCACTATGGTGTCGAGAAAGCACTTCACATGTTGTACCATAGTGTTGTACAGGTCATGTATTGATGCAGATAAGTAACAAAATCCTGAATATCCAACAGTTAGGTACTGGGTAATAATATTCTTATAGCAGCATGGATGGAGCTGGTTTGCTGCTATATTGTTTATATATGATAACTGGTTAGTTATGCTTATGTCACACTGAGGAGCTCTCACTGTCAAGCCTCCTTGATACAACAGGCTAATTTAATTTAGGTGCCGTGAGTTAACAATGAATTGGTGAATTATTATTTAGTTGTTAAAGAGAGACAGGATATACAGATAGACAAGACAGTTAATCGGATATAATTAGTGTGTGTGTGTGTGTGTGTGTGTTAATAATCTACTCTGGCCCACACTCCAGTCAACTGCCATAAAACAAAAAGAAGAGAAAGAAGATTGTTTTCTGACTGTGTCTGAGCAGGGCACAGGGACTGGAGAGTAGATGGCAGCAACATCAGAAAGATGTGAACAAGGAAATGATAAAATGCAGTAAATTGAAATCAAGCTGAAGATACTTTCTTGGTGGTGGTTGAGCATGACTGCTCTATGCATGGATTAGAAGTAGGGATTTGGGAAGAAATGTTTTTTATGAAGGGAGTGATAAAGAGAATGAGGGAAAAATGAGGGGATGGATGAATGAAAATCGAGGCAAACAAGCAAAAGGGAATAAAAGGATGAGAAGTGACATGATATGGTATGACATTAGTGTCTAATCCCTTGGGTGGAGTTAGTAACTGGGGAAGTCTGGGCAGCTACAACAGCAGGCAGCAATCACTACTTTGTCTCATGCCTGATGGAAGAAAGAGTGGAAGTGAGACCAGGTGGTGGAATCCCAAAGCAGGTCTTTAAAAAAGCAGATTGGGTTACGTTCCAGAAGTTGAGTGAGGAATGAAAGACAAGGATTGACATTTCTGAAAATGTAGATGAAATAAACAATCAGGTAACTTCAGCAACAGGATTAATAGAAAACTGGTACCATGGTGGACAGCGAAGTATCATCAGGGTGTAAAAAAACAGGAACAGAGCATTCAAACAGGTTTAAAGAAACCCTTAACATGCAGCATTTGATCCAGTGTAAGAAGGCATAGGCAGTGGTGAGAAAAACGGTACGTCAAGCTAAGAGGGCAAGTTGAAGTTACAAAAGAGAAAGAACATCTGTGGGAGAGGCATGGGAAGTGATAAAGAGGATGGGAGTACGGACAGGGCCAGACTTGTCAAATCAGTACATGGCTGGAAATGACACACCTCAAGGCAGTGTGATAGGCCCACTACTTTTCATCATTATGATCAAGGACATCTTCTCAAAGGTACCAGTAGATATAGGTAGGTCACTGTTTGCAGAAATTGGATCCTTGTAGAAAAGAGGAAGGAACATGTAGCATGCAATCAGGAAATTACAAGGAGCAATGGTTGAGGTGGTGCAGTGGGGTTACGATTGGGGGTGTAAGGGGTGAATTGAGGAAGAGATGAAGCTAAGGATGTATGGGAAAGAATTAGAAAAGTTTGGAACATTTAAATTTCTAGGAATTATTTTTGATTCACGGTTAACATGGGCAGACTATATCAGGAAAACCGGAAAATGCGGAAAAAAAAGAAAGAAATGTGAAAAGATGTTTGACTGTTATTGTTGAAAAGAATATACATGGCCTTGAGAAGATCTGTGTTGGATTACGGACGTATAGCATTTGGATCAGCTGCCAGGTCTCTTACAAGGAAATTGGGTGTGATTCAGAACAGGCACTGAGATTGCGCAATGGGGCTTTCAAAACATCACCAGTACCTGACCTACAGGGAGGAATGGGAGAAATGAAGGATGCAACTGAAGGCAAATTACTGGGCTAATTAGCTGGGACACAATGACTCTCAGAGTGGGAGAATGGGAGATATCAGAGGGATAACTTTGGTTGGTTAGGGAATGACAAATGAATCTGGAGTGTTTGATCTGAAGATAAGCCCTTTAGTAGTTTAACTGGTGATGGCTCCATGGAAGCTTGTGTGGGGTGATATAGACTGGTATTTGTTAGAGGTTAAAAGGAAAGAAAAAGATCAAATTGATTTGGTAGGTGTAATCAACTACCATGAAAAGAATGAGTATAGTGATTTACACAGATATATGTGGAAAGTGCCAGGAATCCTGAGACAGGAGTGACAGGACTTGGGGCGGAAATACCTGCAAAAGAAATTGGAATCAATAGCTGAATGTCCAATAAGTTATGGCTTTACACAGTGGAGATGCTGGCAGTGTTGGCTGCACTAAGATGGGTGGAAAAAAACTAGTCAAGGTGTTGACATGCTCAGATTCATCCTCAGCTCTAGCAAGTTTAAGGTCTTTCCATTCAAACATACGTCAAGATGTACTACATGAAATCTTCAGTCGGTCACAAGAATAGCAAATCAGGGAGGTCGAGTAAAATTTCTGTGGGGGCCTGCGCGTGTAGGGGTGAGGGGGAATGAGAGGTTGGAGGAGCTGGCAGAGGGCTTTAAAGAAAGGAAATATAGAAATGCAAATTAGTATTAGTAAAGCAGAGGTTAAATGTGTAATCTGGGAAAAAATCAACCAAATTTAGCAAGAAAGGTGGGACAGAGAAGGGAAAGGGAGGCATCTATATCAAATTCAAAACAGTGTCAGGTTATTAGGGTAACAGACACATGAGAGAAGAAACAGTGTTAACAAGATTAAAGTTGGAGCACATGTGCACTAAACAAAACACTGAAAATGGTAGGGCAACAACAGACAGGCTTGTGTGAGGAGTGTCAGGAGAGCACATAGTTCTGAGTTGTAGGGAGTATGGGACACAGAAAGAAATGATAAGGAATAAACTGAGGGTATTAGGGGTGCAGGAATGGATTTAGATTTTAAGTCTACTATCTGATCCATACTCCGGAGCAGAAGGCGGCGGTAATACACCAATAAGATGGATGCCAACCGCGGTTAAAGAGGCAAAGGATTAAGAAGATTTTCACTCATCTTTTTTTTTTTTACCCCCGTTGCTATGACAACCAGCTAAGATGCTACCGATAGCTAATGTTGACGATAAGTGTGAGTGAACTTATCCTCCAAAGGAGGATAAGTTCAAACAGTGCCACTAATTATATGGTTTTCATGTCACAAACTACCGTTAATATTATGATTACCAATCCTTATAACGCTACTATTTCTATGCATATGTTGTCTGCGTCACTTTCTGGCTAAGATAACGTTAGCTAGCGCTAGCTAAAACTAGCAAAATACGTTCGTAGCAGCGGTAGCAGTATGTTGTTATTCGTCGCGTTAACGTTAATATAACTTAAGCTTTAGCTACTAACCCCAGACAGATCTGTAGACCGATTGCTCTGTTTAACATTAATACAGTGTATCTGTCTGGCTAACTAGAATAGCGACATCAATGGCAAACTCCTTCAAAATTTCACATTAGTTATTTGCCAATTTAGCTACAACTTACCTCGTTTTAAATCAAATAACGTTACGGACAGAAACCATTAATTGATAATCCAAACAGCCGATCTTATGGATACGCTCTCTGTATTATATTTGCAGCATAAACTGACGTTTTCCCAGTCTGAAATGTTCTTACCAAGTTTTATTTTCTCTCTAAGGCTCCTTGATTGCTGTCATAGCACGGTTCAGTTTGTATTTTCGTTGTGGATGCAGCACATACACCACCTGTCGGCAACATTGTGCACTGCCGGTAGAAGCCTCATATGTGTCTTGGGAAGGTTTTACTGTGATGCCCAGCTTGATGATGGCTTTTCAAATAGATTCTACAAAACAGAGTTGAGAAATCAACACACACCAACAAGACGCTAATTTTTAATCACAGATACTACTACTACTACTACTAACTGGATTAGATCTGTCTCAACTGGGCAACAATTTCTTCCAAATTTGAGCATTTTCTTCAACATTATCACCCTGAAATGACCATAGACTTTTGTAAGATATTGTAACAGTGAAGTTCTTGATTCCCGGAAAACACCAAGCACCTGTATAAACACATTGTTTTGCCTTACAGTATTTGTGTAACTCATCTGCTGAAGTGGCAGGTGTTGTGTGGACTGGATTTTATCCAGACATCACATGAAAAGATCTTGAGTAAAGATGAAAATCCACGCTAAAATAAAACTTATGTACACTCGGTGTACAATATATTGCTGACTTATTCATACAACTGAGTCAAATAGAACTGTGTACAACCCATGTTTTGACTGTAAAGAGGAATCAAACCCTTTTTCGACAGACTCTACACCTTCATCATCATTTCTGCTTCGTGACTGAAGTGGATTTAATAAGTGAAACCAATTGAAATCAAAACTTTCACCTGGATTCACCTGCTCAGCCTATTTCACTGAAAGAGCAGGTCACCCTAAAATTATGTATAAAACACACTATACAAAAACCATGTGTCTTTTTGACCCATCTGTGTGGTTTCTTTGGGGCAAGATAAACCTGATACCTTTCAACACAAGATACGTTACAAAACAGCATATCTTCTGTTAAAATGTGTTGCCATTGACTTGTCAAAATGTAACTCAAATGTGTAACAGATGTGTTAGAAATGAAACTTCAGTTTTTAGACATACTGTAAAAAATATGCATACTATGAATTTACATCTTAAAGATTTATGCCAATTTACAAATGTGGCTTAACTCTTTCTCACAAATAAAAATGTGGGACATCAAAGTGGGGTTCATCCAATGCTCCTGGGGCCTATGTTCCCTAGAGGTAGTACTTTTCAAAACTGAAAAAAGCCTTATGTTTCCTCAATCCTGTATTCCCTCAAAATGAAAAGAATAATTTCCATACCTCTGTTAATTAAAAATGAATAATCTGATACACATACATATTCAGTAAATAATATCTGAAATGATATTAATGGTAAAGCTTTTTCCAAAGATACTCTCTTCACACCTTCAACAGCTTTAACATTTTATTGGTCCATTAATCATATCTTACATATTTTGTAAGCAATACCAACTTGAAAAGCCGCCAACTGTTGTTAGTAATTTTGACTAATTCTATAATCCATGTCCTTCATTTACATCACAATGTATATGTAGTATTTGATGCATTCAAAGCCATCTCTTCATGGGGGAGTGGAAGATCAAACAACATGAGAATATAATGCAGTGCAGGTATCATGCAAAACACAGGAGTCACACATGAAAAGGAGAGAAGTGTCTAGAGTTTTAAGTGGCCACACTTGGTTAGGGGTTGGATTTTCTCTGCTGGCAAGGCTCCCTTTAGGCGAACAGGTTGAGGAAACTATTTACTGTCCCTTCAGGTGTGTCCTCCAAAGGCTCTCCCTCACAGAAAGAAGGCAGGATGAGGGGATCAGGATCTTTGACCTCGGTTTCAACTTGCAGGTTGCTGTGAGAAAATGACACAAAAATTACTTATATACATATCGTTCACACAGTTGAAGTGTTATGCAGCAGTCAGCAGATCGTGGAAAGGTTCAAAAAGCGGCCCACAAAATCACCAACCTGAACATGAGTGCTGCTGACTCACAGAAGTAGATAGCGCTTATAGGCAAACATCCCATGGTTGAAGAAATAGTATATGGTGCTGAAAACACAGAGACAGAAACAGACTTTATTACTTTGATATATTATCACATACTATCACACATTCATATTTTAGAATCCATGTAGATTATTTTCTATAGTGTTTCTCTCACTTTTTGTTTCTGGCAGTGTCCCCTGCCATACTTTGGTCCGTAGTCCTTCACCTTCCAGGGCAACACTCCCTAGAGTTACCGTGTTAAGTAACTTGGCATCAGAGGGGATTTCCAGAGGGTGATGCACTAATTGCAGAGATTTTTTCTCGCAGCTCTGGTTCTTGCTGTCAATCTCGTAGAATACCCGCTGCCAGGCACAATGATGACATAACATTTATAAATTTCAAGAAACAAGGCACAAAATGGCTCGGTACAGCTTGAAATATGATGTTTTTTTTAAGTGTTAGTTAACTGTTACCTCTTCAAAAAACATCAGGACATCCAACGCCAGTGAACTGTTCACACCTTCAGTCTCATTTGATCTGAACCGTAGTTTCTTGGCCACAGAATCATAAGTGTATCCACCCATTGCTTTTACTTCACCCTTGTGGTTCAGCTAGTTTTCATGAAAAACACAGATGAAGAGAGAAAGAGAGAGGGTTTCATTTTAAGTTCCAGTCCTGGTGCCATAAAAAGTACCACAGAGTGTACTGGTTTTGTCTGACAAATTTGGGAACTCACTGCTGTCAGGAATCCTGTCATGCTGGGTGAATCTGAAACAAAGCAATATCAGTAAAAGGGTTTTTCAGAGGTAAAAACAAATTCCAGCGAGTAATCATATTTATGAGCTCAGGCGAAAACTAGTGATCTCACAGACTGTATTTTCATGTTAGCGACAAACCAACAAAACAGGTAAGTCAGGCATAATTGACCATTAAAAAAGGCAGGAAATAAATATCAAAAGTTGACACTCTTACGGCAAGACTGATGGTGGTCTGCAAGGGCGGTGGCAGTCAAACACAAACAGACGAAGACGGTGACAGCTGCATACATTTTTCCTGACCAGACAGCGCCACAAACAGAGACGACAAACCAGAGATGGCCAGCACAACCCCAAGCGCATCTGACTTTTAGTAAAGTTAGCGCTGCTTTTATAGGGCCAGAGACCTGTGTGTATTTGTGCAGTCAGGAGGCGTTGCGTAAGAATAACGGGGATGGAGGGACACACAGACCGGACTCCAAACACCAACCACCTGTCTAAACATACTTATTATTTCTTTGCAAGTGGTAACCAGCATTGTTATTATACTCAATTTGGCCTTTTGTGACTGTGTAATTGTACTTAGATGCTGTAAAGAAATATGTATCTCTGCCTGCTGGAAAGAGTGAAATGCACCTTTAAGTATGGAATGTGATCTATAGGCAAGGGTGTGAGCGGGAATGATCAAGGTTCTAGTAAGTTAAGTCTGTCGTTACACCAGACCTTAATTTAACAAGGTAAGAACAGCTTCCTGTGTATAATGACAACATGACCAAGAGGTATAGCTGTAAATTAGAACAATTCACATGGAAATAGCAAGGTTTGGCTTAATAAAAAAAAAGCACCGTGATAACAATAACTGCAGTGTACAACCAAAAAAATACAAAAAATAGGGATCCACATTTGAGAAATTGCAGATTCATCCTTTTGGGAGATACAGACTGTTCGCTGATTCGCTGAGTCGCTGATGGCAAATGTCATAAAATTCAATGGAGAAGCCATTTCTTTTGAAATCTCCCCCTTTTTTTTTTTTTTTTTTTAACAGGCTGTCTAATAGACTGAAGCGTTTTGGCTAGTGGTGAAGGCAGGATCTCTGAAAACACTGACCCTTTCCTTTAGAAAAAGCGTTCCATTACCAATGCAGCACCAAGGACGTCGCATGAGAAGCATCAGGAATGTGTGTGGGTAACAACAGCACCATGGTCAGCTGTCCTCTTTTTAACATGGCCCCAAGGCAATCGACAGTGCTGCAAATCTCAGTTCAGTGTTGAGCAAGGTACGCCCACAAATGCTGTGACACACACAGACACAGAAACACACATACAACACACACACACACACACAGACACACACAGAGAGGTGAGGGATGGCTGGACTGTGCACCAGTGTTGTTCTCTGTCCTGTTGATTTCCTGGTAATGCTGCTATTGATCAGGTTATTTGTTAATGGCATCACTTATGTGTTTTCACCCTGTCAGAACACACAAACACACACACACACACACACACACACACACACACAGGGAGAGAATAAAGCCCAAAGCCAGATG